>PVKA01020842.1:0-39663 GCA_004027165.1 Ctenomys sociabilis | reverse complement strand
ATTAAATGTAGGCAAATGGAAGTAAAGGTGCTGTGGGAAAGGGGGCTATTTTTTGTTTGCACTTCTGTTTCTGTCAAGTGTTTTTATGGGAAGCGTTTGTTTAATAAAGCTTTTTAGGGTCAGGGAGGTAGCTCAGTGTTCTAAGCGCCTGCCTGGAAAGTGCAAGAACCTGGGTTCAATCCTCAGTACTGCATGCCATGCTGGTCCCACCGAGTCAGTCACTGAAACTGGGTGTGGTGGTGCACGCCTGTGAACCTGTGAACCCAGCGCTGGGGAGGCTGAGACAGGAGGATCACTATGAGTCTGAGCTGTGTAACAAGAACCCTGTACCAAATATATAACTTTTTTTTTTTTTCTGGTGGAAGCAGGGATTGAACTCAGGCCCTTGCGCTTGCCAGGGAAATGCTTATTCTACTGAGCTATCTGGGAGCCAGGGAGATAAATATATAACTTAAAAAAAAAAGCTCTTTAATCTCCACCTTCTGTTGAGAAGAGACAGGCATCAGTGGGCTCAGAGGTGCAAACCTGTAACCAAAGCACTGCACACTTCAGAGGCTGAGGCAGAAGGAACACGGGGTTTAAAACCAGCCTCACCATAGTGAGTCTCTGTCTTAACAAAAGAGAGAGAGAGAGATTGACAGCAAATATTAGTAATTGGAGAAGAGTTGAAAGCCAGTGTTTAGAGAATTAGCCTGTTATGTCAAGAGGCTTTGGTTGTTGTATAGAAGGGAAAAATGGCTAGCATTACTTTATAAAGCCCTTTCTCTTAAATGCTAATTTGGTATAGGCTAAGTAAAGTGGAATGCTGATGCTGTTTTAGAAAATTTGGAAAGAATCTAGACTTCCTGATTGCTCTGTGACAACCAGCAGGTGAGGCAGATGATACAGTGTAGATCACAGATCAGTATAAATAAGGTAGCTGAGTACATGGCATCATACAAGGTGGAAAACACCTGGGATCCTCCTTCACCAAACAGCGTGCCCCAGACCTTTCGCATCCAGAGGCCCAGCAGTCTCCTGATGAGGTGCATAGGGAAAAGGGCCAAATGAGCCACTGATGTACTCTGCATGCCACTAAGTATAACATTTAAGGTGAATTTTCTTCCCCCAAGTGGGATACAGCCCATGTGCAAACACACACCTGCTGCTGGGTTGAGACCAGAGCTTCAGGCTTGCAGAGCAGGGGCCCAGCACTGAGCCACGCCCCAGCCTGGACAGTTCTTTGCACTTATGTTGTTGGGAGATGGGGCCTGGCTGTCCAGAGAGTTATGAATATACTGTTAGAACTTTGGCCTGTACTGCCTGGATTTCTAACTGCCCTGAAAATTGCATGTATTTCATGGCTTATTTAGGATACATTTTTTTCCAGAGTTCAGATAGGAGTACAAGAAATCTTGTAGGCTTCAGTTTGTTTGTTTCACTTTTTCACTTCATAATTTACTCAGTGTGTTTTAGGAACAGATCATTGTGCTGTAGGTGAACACAAATAGTTCAACCTTCTAAAAGCAAGGAAATTTTAAAAAATTATTTTAAAAGCTAATTATACCATAGTCTGATCCCAGAATTCATATGGAAATGCCAGGGATCCAGAAGAAACAAATAATCTTGGAAAAGAAGAACAAGATTAGAGCACTCACAATTTCCAATCCCAGACATATGCAAAGCTACTGCAATCAAGACTCTGCTACAAAGCCAGCCAGATAGCTCAGCAGATTAAAGTGCCTGTTTAGGCAGACACAGGGACAGGGATTCAATCCCCAGTGTGCCATGCTGGCCTCACCATGCTGAGAGGGCAATTGAGAATGGGCATGGTGGCATACCCCTGTAATCTCAGCACTTGGGGGGCTGAAAAAAGAATTACTACAAATCCAATCTGTGCAGTGAGACCCTGTAGGCCCTGTGCTAAATACTTTAAAAAAAAAAAAAGACTGATGCAGATCCATGTGAGATTTGGGCCTGGAACAGATAGCTGGAAGGAAGCCTTCCATTCATGGCCAATTCAAGACAGCTTACTAAGGGAAGAATAAGGGGACAGCTGGATTTCCACATGCAGTCACATGAATTTAGGCTTTTATCTCATGCCATATAAAAATTACCCCAAATGAATTATTCCTACATGGAATGGCTATAGATACAAAATTTGTAAGAGACAAATCATAAATAGTAATTGCCTTGGGTTAGTAGCGATGTCTTACATGTATGACACAGATGAAACAACAAAAGAAACAAAGAAATAGAAGTTCACCAAAATAAAAAGCGCTTCAAATAAGCCAAAAGGCAAACTGTAGGATAAAAGAAAATATTTGCAGCTCATGTAACCATTAAAAACTTACATCTACACTATATAAAGAACTTGCAGATCAGCAGTAAAAAAGAGCCAGGCATGGCACTGCATACCTGTAACCCCAACTGCTCAGGAGGCTGAAGCAGGAGGATTCAGAATTCCAGGCTAGCCATGACAAGTTAGCAAGAGCTTGTCTCAAACTTTTAAAAAGGGTTGGGGAGCCAGGTATAAGGATGTACTCCTATAATTCTAGCACCATGGAATGGTGAAGCAGGAAGATTGCAAGGTTGAGACCAGCCTGGGCTTAGTGAGACCCTTTCTTGAAATTAAAAATTTCAAGACAGGGTATGTGGTTCAGTACAAAGGATCTATGTTCAGTCTTCAGCATGAGAGATAGACAAATAGGCACTTTTCTCGAAGCTGAGATAAGCTTTTAGTTCATACTTATCTGGCTCAAAGACAAAGTGATATAGCAGAGGAGTACACAGAAAAGAAAGTTGATGGCAGGTAGGAAATAGCAAAAATAAGTAACAAGCCTCCCTCTGCCCATTACATTGTTCCTAAGGGTGGGTAGCGCTCAAACACAATACTAGCACTGCATCATGAATCAGTCCCAGCATCACACACTTCCAGTGATTGTAATTTCTGTGGGTTTTCTTTTGTGCCTGCTCTGCTCTTTTTTTGACGTTTTCCTCAGATGAACCACATTCTTGACTTCTCCAAACTTCTGGGGTCTCTACCTGTACCTTTGGCTTCATATAGTTCATACACCCTTCTCTTACTACCAAAATTTATATCAATCAGTGCTTACTAGAAAAGCAGATATAGTACAAGATACACAAATAAAAAAAGGATTTATATGCTTGGCCACACACAGAATGGGGTGTGGGAGAGTACAAAAGATGTCTGTACAGATTTAGGACACAAAGGATCCAGCCTGAGGCCTTGAGCTCCGTGTGGTGCCCCAGATGTGTCCATATCAGGAAACTGAAGGATCCATGATGATAGACTGAAGGATTTGGGTGTTTGGGAGGCTCCTGATGAGGCAATGGATGTTCAGTTCCTAGATACTCATGAGATTTTGTCAGAGGAAAAGATTTCTCCACCTACAGTGACAGAGGCATCCCAGTCCCCACCCCGTGTGTTGACTTCTCCTAGTATCTCTTAGGAAACTAATCCTGTATTGACTAAGCAGGATGATACTGACATTCCTCGGGACCCATCCTCACCATCTATTTTTGCTTCTAGGCCTATAACCAGCTCAAATCACAGAAGGCTTCTAAGGATGAGGTACACAGTGGGGAGGTCTGCTATTCTCCCAAAGAATCTCTTGAGTTTTCTAACTCTTATAAGCAAAGGCCAGATGAGCAAGTATGGGAATGGATTTTATGGGTGTGGAATAATGGTGGCAAAAGTATGTCACTGGATTAGGCTGGGTTTGTTGATTTCATTAAGCAGAGATTCTGAATTTAGTGCTGCAGCTCATGAAATAATGATGTTAATAGTTTATTTGGTTGGTTGGCAAAAGTATGGATTAAAAATGGTCCACTATGAATGAATTAGATTCCTAATATTCTGTGGTTTACTGTTGATGTAGGTATTCAGAGGCTTATGGAAATGGAAATGCAGGAGAGAATTTTTCATGTCAATCCTAATCTGCCACACTGGGATGATCCAGAAATATTTACCCTTCACTAATACCTTAAACACATGTATGAGAGGAGCGCCAGCATCCCAGCCATTGTTCTTCTCTGTATCTCAGACCTTATGGTGGGGTCTAAGATTACTCAATTGGGAAATTTCAGAACAATGGCTTGGTTGGATCCCACAGTAGCATAAAGCAAGTGGAAGCACTTACTCTCCAAAGGCAGGATGCATATATTTAGTATAGTGGACAACAGATGCAAAACAATGACCAGAATGGTCTAATGGTCTGATATGTATGGACATAGTATTAGCTGGTTAACCAGTGTTCCCAGAAGTGAAATAATGAGAGGCCTACAGAATTTTTACTAGATTCATTCATTCATTCATTCATTTTTGAGATAGGGTCTCATTCTGTAGTTCAGGCTGGCCTTGAACTCACAGTAATCTTCCTGTCTCAACCTCCCCAGTGCTAGGATTACAGGCATGTGCCAACATGCCTGGCTTTACTAGATTTATATAGTTTAAAATGTTTAAGGGAGAATGAACAGAAAACTACTTCAAATTGAGGCAATACTGAATCATGGCCCCTTAACCATTTCCTAGAGTTGAGCCAGTTTACAGGCCTAGAACTCCTTCAATGAAAGGGAGGCCAGCAGCCCCTGAGGCAGTATTTTGATGAACCAAAAATGTATACAGTCACTTTTTCTCTTATCCTTTATCAGAGGGACCTAAGGCATTTTGCACAAGTGATTGCATGCTGGTGAAAGGGAAATGATCAGACATTTCAGGGACTACTAGACACCGGTTCTGAACTAACACTGATTCTAGGAGATCTAAAACATCACTGTGGCTCTCCAATAAGAATACAGACCTATGGAGGTCAGGTGATCAATGAACTATTAGTAAAGGTCAGACTCACAGTGTTCAGTAGGCCCTCAAATCCATCTTGTAGTCACTTCCCCTATTCCAGAATAACGGCAGTTATTGGGAAGTTCTTCCTTAAGATTTAGTTCATAAGCATTTGATTCCTATGGCCAAGATAGAAGGAAACCTGACTCCTGTGTCAGCTGGCAACAGATCTTGGTATCATCCACATGGTGCTGGTTTTAGGTGCATGCAGAGTACAAAAGTTGTGTGGTCAGGAAGGGTTCTACCCAGATTTCAGAAGAAGGTGTGGGAGGCCAAGTGGTGTGTCCCGGAGAGGATAATGTGTGAAGCTATGGGTATAAAGCCAAAGTTGCAGTAGAGACCCCAGAAATTTGGGAGAAGCTAGGAATGGGGATCATCCAAGGTAAAAGTAAAGAGTGGAATTCCTCTGAAGGAAACAGAAGCAATTCTTCCTTCTTCATCTTTGTGGTATTTTGGGACAATCCTTTTGTAGGGTAGGTCTTGAATACTGAAAACTATGTTGAGCCAATTTTGTTGGGCATTCCTTACTCAATTTGACACAAATTGAGTGGATAAAAAGATAGGTGAGCTGTGGATGTAGCTCAGTATCAGAGGGCTTGCCTAGCATGTACTCCTGGGTTCAGTCCACAGAACTGCAAAAAAAAAAGAGAGAGAGAAAGAAAAAGAAAAGAAAACCAGACTTAAAACTTGGTGAAGGATTTAAACAGACATTTCTCAAAAGAAATAATTGGTTAGGAAAAACATGCTTGACAGTACTAGTTTTTTGGGAAATACAAGTCTAAGTTAGTGAAATACATCAAATTCACTAGGGTAGCCACATTAAAAAGATGTAAAACAAGGGTTGGAAAAGTGTTGGAGGAGCTAGAACTCTCACACTCAGCTAGTGGAAATATAATATGGTGTGGTCACTTTGGAAAGTGATTTGACAGCTCCTCAGAGTATTAAACATTTCACTCTTAGATATGTTCCCAAGAAAAATAATCATGTCTTAAGGAATGGATGAATACAGTGTATCCATAAAACTATCATTTTGTCAATGATGATGAATGATATATTGATCCATTTTACAATCTGGGTGAAAAGATGCTAAGCAAAAGTAGCCAATTGAGGAAATGTAGCAACATGAGAAAGAGAAGAAAGAGGAAAGTGAGTCCCTAGGACTCAGGAAGGATCTGAAACAAAAATTGAATCCCAGGGGAAAGGCAAAGAGAGAAACTTCAATGAAGAAGGAGGTGGTTGAACTCGACAACACAATCCAACACAGTCCAGCATTCCACAATAGTGAGTTATCCGAAGAAGTTGTTGACCATAGCCATTTACAGCTCAATTTAATATTATGGCCCCACGATGTATACTTCATTTTTATACTTTTCTGCAGGATGGTTAAGACCTAGATAGAGCAAGACCTATATACCAACACATGTACTTTATATTTCTTATGAGGTCAGTGAAGTCCCCTCAGGGTTTTTCTTGTAGTCCTGTACCTTATTCTGTAGATCCTTTGTCTGTGTCATCCATGTGGATGAGTCACGGCCAATGCTTGACCAGTTTGCTCTCTGTGAGAGCCTGAGAGAAAGTTTTTTCTCCATGTGACTCTCCCCAGGCACACTATAGAACGTCGATCTCTTTCCTCTGTGGCTCCATAATCTCCTTATTCAGAAAATTTGGAGCTCAACTGAGTTTCATGATATTGCAGTACAGGTTCTCCTATGTCCTGAGTCTTCGCTGTCCTTGAAAGGCTAGGGTCAAAATGTTGGCTGGCCTTGTGCTCTTCTATTTCTCCAACTTTGATCTGTGAACTTAGGTTGCTGACCATCCAGAAGAAAAGCTGATTAGTATCCTGCAGCATATGCCATTCACTTTGCCTTATCAGACTCAATTGGTTATATTTGTTGTTGTACGTTTCCATTTGTATTTCTGCTTTTCGCTTCTTATGCTAGGGAGACTATATGATATTTACACGTGTGTCTGGTTTATTTCACTTATGAGTATATGTTCAAGTGACATCCACTTCAGTATAAATGCTTCACCTAAGTTAGTTGAATGATAATGGAGTGCACATCTCTGACAGGTGCAGAGCAAGGAAGGGGTATAGAATGGAAGAATCATGATGTGTGTGTATGGACAGTACAGTTGGGATTGATAACGCTGTGCTTCTGTGTAATTCTACAAGGGGCAAGATTTGTACTAATGGTGGTTGGGCAGGATATTATGTCGGCTTCTAGTACTATGGACAACTGCTAGGAAAATAACAAGGTAGAAAGTATTAATTACTGAATATTTGATATAATTCAGGTATAAAAAATAAGATGCACAAACAGCTACAGTCTCTTAATTTACTGATAAGAGACATACGGTACAATAATGTCTGTAAGTATAATATCATGTATACACCTTTAATGATACCAAAACATTATGAAAACGGTTTGCAATGTATTAATTTATGAAATCCATCTGGTCAAGGTATCTTAAAACTGTCTCATTGATATTTGTACTTCAATAAAACAAAAGTAAAATTAAAAAAAAAAGAAAAACAATTGAACTAAGAACCAAAAAAAAAAAAGAAGGAGGTGGCAGGTGGTGCCTTTGCCCAGAGCCCAGACTCATTGCATAGGAGGAGTGACTACTGGGGATTCTAGAAGCCTGGCTGGAGAAACACACTAGTGGAATGGAGCAGTGGATACAGCAGACTGCAGTGTTCAGCTGTGTATGATGCTGCTGATTGTACTACTTTAGTCAAGGGGATGTACTTGTTCTAACCAGTGGTTCTTCCTGGTATACCAACACTAAGGTTGTCTACAGGTCATAAACAATGCCAAAGAACCAGGGGCTGGGCAAAGTAGGCAGCAACTTCTTGTTCTAAACGAAGAGCAGGATCTTCTAATAGAAACAAAATCCAAATGCCACCTACACATGGAAGACATCTCTGAGTAGTTATTTCCTAAGGATTCTAAATACTACCAGTAAAGCTACATGTCATAAGCAATTTACATGCATCAACCCAGGAATTAAAATTTTTAAAAATGAGAATACACTTAAACAAGAGGTAACATTAGACTTCCAGCTCAAATCCAGGAGGCAATAAGGTGGAAAATTCAAGAGCCACCCATCTCTTCTCTCTGAAGTAACAAGAAAAGTAGCAAAGTAGATGAATGAAGCTCTAGGAAAAATCAAGTAAAAAATAGTTTCTCAGATAACTACAGAGTGGTGACCATAACAAAGAAATTGTTCAGTGAATCCAGAGTAGACAAAGGTTTTTAAAAAGTTTACAAACATGATGGAAACCATGAATGGCCAACATAAAAACAAAATTGGATCCATTAAGCATTCAAACATGATCGAGGAGATTAAGAATTCCATTTAAAGTATATGCAGCAGAATGAGCCAGTGTGAGGATAGAATATCACATATAGAAGATAGGATGGTGTTTAGCAATCAGGAAAAGAAAGACTTCTTAAAAATGTCAAGAGATCATGAAAAGTCAATCCAACAGCTGCTAGATGATACAAAGAACAATAACATAGATTGATCAGAGTCACACAAAAGGAAATAGTGCAAGAGGCCAGGGAGATGGCTCAGTGGAATAAATGCTTCCCCAGAAAGCGCAACAGCCTGAGTTCAATACCTGGTTCTGCCAAAAAAAAAAAAGATAAATAAATATAAAATAAATTGTTTTGGAAAATCTGGTAAAAAAATAAAGTAAAATAAAGGAAATAGTGCAGATGACATAAACCTGTTCACAAACGTAGCAGCAGAAAACTCAAGCAGGGAAAAAGAATTTGAAATATAAGTAAATGAGGCATATAGAATTCCAATTAGTCATGATAAAAACAAATCTTTATCAAGGCATATAGTATTCAAGATTCCAGAAATACAAGAACAAAATATTAAAAGCTATTCCAGAAGGCAAGGGGGATAGCTCAGTGATGTAAGTGCCTGCCTGTCAAGTGCAAGGTCCTGAGTTCAATCCTTGGTACTGAAAAAAAACATTAAAATCTGTTAAAAGAAACAAATTACCCATAAAGGAGAACCATCAGAATTATAGCAGACTTCTAAACACAAATCCTCAAGTCAAGGACAGTTTGGAGTGAAGTACTTCAAGCACTAAAGAAAACAACTTCTAACACAAACAGATATAACCTGCAAAGCTATCTTTCAAAATTGGTGAAGAAATAAGATACTTCCGTGACAACACAAAAGGAAATTCAGAACAATACTCTACAGTGTTTTTCTAGAAAAAGATAATAGGGACTACAACTCTGAACCCCAATAACGAATCCCCCAGAGAAGGCAAGAAATTAAAAGGGAGGGAAGCAGCAAAGGAAAATAACATGGTAATGATAACTCAATACATATCAGTCGTAACCATTAATTTTAATAGTCTCACTTTATCAATCAAAAGAAAAACTGGCAGAATGAATCAAAAAAGAAGTTCCAGTAATATGCTTCATATAAGAAGCATTTAATTCAAAACAAAATTTATAGACTGAAATCAAAAAGCAATACTCTGTGCAGCAGGACAGAGACAGTTACTATATCCTTGTGAAAGGAACAGTCCAAGAAAAAGATGATAAAATATATGCAACAAATAGTGGGGGGCCAGGGAGATGGCTCAATGGAATAAGTGCTTTTCTGACAAGTGCAAGGGCCTGAGTTCAATCCCTAGTTCCTCTAAAAAAGTAAAAGAAATACTAGCACACTCAAATACAAAGCAAATATTAACAGTCATGAAAAATCAAATAAGCACAACAATTTTAATGGACTAAATACTGCACTGTCATAAAACGGATAAACTGAACCAAAAAAATCAATGAAATCTAGAATTGAACCAGACTTGTAGAACAAATTGACTTAGCAAATGTCTATAGAGTGTTCCACCCCACACCATCAAAATACATATTATCAGCTGTTCATGGGATAGTGTCCACATCTTGCTCATAAAGCATGCTTAAATAACTGCAGAGGAATTGAAATTATCCCATGCAAATTATCAAACCATAGTGTGGTGAAATTATAAATTGCAAGAGAAACCACAAGAACTTCATAAACACATGGAAATTAAATAATACCCCCTGAATAATTAGTGGGTCACATATGAAATTGAAGAGTTTCTACAATTAAATGATAATGCCATTATAACATACTAGAACTTAAGGGACACAATGAAAGCAGTGCTATGAGGGAAATTTATAGCAGTGAATACCCATATCAAAGAAACAGAATGAACTCATACAAACAACTTAATATTTAACTTTAGGCTTTTAGAAATGTGCAGGCCACAACTACTGTTCATACGAGGGAGGAAATTATGAAGATAAGGGCATAAATTAATGGGATAGACTTAAGAAAATAATACAAATATTATACTGAAAAGTTGTTTCTTTGAAAGATTAAATTAAACTTTAGCCAACCTTATCAAAAAAAGGAAAGAAAAACTCCTAAGTCCATGCAATTAGGAACTGAAAGAGTGAAATCAAAACAGATCCTTTTGAAATCCAGAAGATCACCAATACTGACTTTAATAAGCTGTATTGTTGTGTCTATAGTTCTCCAGTCTACCAGCTGAGGTATTGAAGGGTGGACCTGTTTTCTAATAAGATGAAAAACACAGAAGAAATGGACAAATTCCTTGATATATATGAATTTCAAACAGTGAATCAAGAAGATAACAAAAATTCTAAGTAAACTAACAACAGTCAACATAATCAAATTAAAAGCCTAACAACAAAGACAGGCTCAGGCCTTGATAGAGTCACTGATGAATTTTGTAGGAAATTTAGACAAGTTCAAATGCCACTGTTTTTCAACTCTTTAATGAAATTGAAAGGAAAACAACACTCCCAAAGTCACTCCTGGAAGCAAGCATTAATCTGATACCAAAACCAGAGTCCAACTGAAAGAACTGCAGGCCAATCTTATTCTTAATGAGCATAGATACAAAAATCCTTAATAAGTGGGCCAGGGAGATAGCTTAGTGGAATAAGTCTTGCCTGGTAAGTGCAAAGTCCTGAGTTTGATCCCTGGTACTACCAAAAAAAAAAAAAAAAAAAAAAAAAAAAAAAAAAAAAAAAAAAAAAAAAAAAAAAAAAAAAAAAAAAAAAAAAAAAAAAAAAAAAAAAAAAAAAAAAAAAAAAAAAAAAAAAAAAAAAAAAAAAAAAAAAAAAAAAAAAAAAAAAAAAAAAAAAAAAAACCTCAATAAAATATTGGCAAACAAAATGCAGCAAATTATTCAGATTGCATACTATGACCAAGGAGGATTCATCCCAGAGTTACAAGGATACTTAACATACACAAGTTAATAAATATAATATAGTAACAGAGCCAGAGTTAAAAACCACATGTTCCTCTCAGTAGAAACAGAAAAAGCATTTGACAAATACCATTCATGATAAAACCCTACAAAAAATTAAAATAGATGATCTTTATCAGATAAAAGCCATCCATGGTATACCAACATCATACTAAATGGACAAAAATAAGCTTTCACTCTAAAATCAGGATGTTTACTGTCACTCTTATTCAGTATAGTTCTAAAAATAGAGTAGACAAAAGCAATAAGCATAAGAATGGAAGAAGTTAAATTATTACTCATGGATGACTTGATATTCTACCTAGATGACCCCCAAACTCCATCAAAAGAGTTCTAGATTTAATAACCACATTTAATAGTATAGCAGGATACAGTGTCAACACTCAGAAATCAACAGCTTTCCTGTGTACACATAACAAGCACAGAAATTAGGGAAACACCTTTCACAAAACCATCCCCCCCAAAAAAAAAGGAAAAGAAAAATACCTAAGAATCAGTCTAACAAAGGAAGTAAATAACTTCAATACTGAAAACTATGGTAGGGGCTAGGAAGATATCTCAGGAGACTAAAGTGCCTGCTTAGGCAAGCACAGGGACCATAGTTTGACCACTACAGGCCATGCCAGTCCCCAGCCAGAGTCCAGGCATAGTGTCACGTGCCTGTAATCCCAGTGCAGGGGAGGCTGAAAGCGTGAGGATCACTATGAGTCCAAGCTGCATAGTGAGACCCTGCAACAACCAAATATATATATTTTTAAAAAGACTATAGTACTCTGAAAAAGGATATTGAAGAACATATCACAAAATGGAAAGATATCCCTGTTCTTGGGTATGAATAACTAATATAGTGAAAATGATGATACTTCCAAAATTGTTATGTAGATTTAATGTGTCTTGATAAAAATTCCAACAAATTTCACAGAATTAGGAAACAATCTTAAAACTCATTTGGAACTGGAAGAGATCTAACATAGTAGACGATTTTGGCAAGAAAAGCAAGATGGGATGTCACAATCCCTGACTTGAAGTTGTGCTACAAAGCTACTGTGAAAAAAATCATATGGTGCTGGCAAAAACAAAGCAAAACCAACAAATAGACATGAGGATCAGTTGAACACATTTGAAGATGCAGAAACATCTTCAGATGTACTCGGCTACCTTGAAGTCACTTTCACTGGAAGAATGATAACTTCTTTAATAAATGGTGCTAGAAAAACTGGCTTTCCACATGCCAAAGAATAAAAGTAGATTCATATATTTCACCACACACTGAACTAAAATTGAAATACATCAAAGATCTGGATGTTAATAGATCTGCTGAAAGATAGAAGAAGTAGACCTCTTGAAGATGAGGTGTACTTCCCTACTGGTGTAGGGAAGATTTTATGATCAATACTTCAACTACACAGGAACTATCACAAAGAATCAATGGGATTTCATCTTAAAAAAGCTTTTATACTCAGGAGAAATCACCAGAGTAAAGAGACAACCAACTGTGGGAATAAACTTTTGTCATCTTCCTGAGACAGAGGACTGTTATCTAGCGTCCCCCCATATTTAAAGACAATCTAAACACCTAATAAGACATCTCAGATGAAGAATTAAAAGTAGCACATAAGTACATGAGAAAAATGTTTAACATCACTAGTCATTTGAGAAAGGCAGATGAAAAGAACTCTGAGGTTCCATTTTAACCCAGAAAGAATGGCTGTCAGTAAGAAATCAACCAATAACAAATGCTGGTGAGGCTGAGGGACAAAGGAACTCTTCTCCACTGTTGGTGGCAGTGTAGGTTGGGACAACCACTGTGGAAATCAATGGTGAGACTCCTCAAAAAAACTAAATTAGAGGTTCCATTTTACCTGGTTATTCCCCTTCTTGGTATCTTCCTGAAAGAAAGCATCATACCACAGTGACAGATAAATGCACACCTGTGTCTGTAGCAGCACAGTTTGTAATAGCTAAATCTTCAGAACAGCTCAAATGCCTATCAAAAAATTAAGCTAGGGCTGGCCAGATAGCTCAGTGGATGAAAGTGCCTGCTTAGGCAGACATAGATTCTGGGTATGGTGGTGCATGCCTGTAATCTCAGTGCTTGGAAGGCTAAAAAGAGGAGGATCACTACAAGTCCAATCTTTGTAGTCAGACCCCTTAGACTCTGTACTAAATACATTAAAAAAAAGAAATTAATAGCTGAAGATTTTTTTTAATTCATTTATTTATTACAGTGTCTCGCTACACATTACAGATTCTTTTTTTGCGGGGGTGGAGGGTCAGCTCAGCCCGCCCTGGGGGGAGGGGCTGGCATGGCATGTGGTGCTGGGGTTTGAACCGCGGTCCCTGAGAGGCGCTTTAGACTGCTGAGCTATCTTGCCAGCCCTGAAGAATTTTTTTTTAATACAATGGAGCACTACATTGCCATAAAGGATAGGCTTGAGACATAGCTAAATGGATGCACCTGAAGACCATACTCTTAAGTAAATTGGACACACAGGTGTAAATAGCATCTGCAAAACCAAAAATACAAATAAGGACCAGAATATATAATAGATATTGAGTAATAGGAAAAATTTCAAATGTGAACTGGGACAAGGGGCATGGGACAGAGAAGGGGCAAGAAAAAGGGAAGAGGAGAAAATGGTAGCAAAGCTTTTGTAAATAAAACGGGGAAGAGGGATTAAAGGGAGTTGAAAAGAATGGAAAAGAAGCAAGGTGTGTCACACACAGGTACAAATTCCCTGCAATGAAAGTTACCACTATGTGTATCTAAAATGTACCCATAAAATAAAACTAAAAACTCAAAAGTAGCGAATTACGTACAATTCCATTTGTATAGAATATGTATAATAGGTAAATGAATGGAAATAGAAACCAGATTAGTGGTGGCCAAGGTATGTGGAAAAAGATAAATGAAGGCTAATTGCTTTAAGGTTCTTGGGCCAAGTAAGAGTTCAGAAATTAGATCATGGTAGTGCAACTGAGAATACACTTAAAAAAGTGAAAAACAAACACTGAATTGCACAATACAAAAGATGAATACTTGACATGTGAACCATCTCAGTGACCTATTATTAGTTTTTTCTCCCCTTTCCCTGTACTGAGGATTAGAATTAGACCTTTCCCTTGAGCTAACACACAACCCTTTTTATATTGCATTGGGAGACATCATTGTTGCCCAGGTAGGCCTCTCAGTCTTTCTTCCTCAGAGCCTCCGGATAGCTGGGATTATGGGCTATGCCATTATACCTGATATGCTAATTTAAAAAATCACATATTAAGCATAAATACCAAATGAAAGGATTTGAGAGGGTGGAGATATCATTCCTCATCTTGACGGCTGGAGCTGAGTGGCCCTTACAGAAGAGCAGAGCTTAGATACAAAGCTGTTAGACAAGAATTCAGTCAGTTCAGCCTGGAGCAAGGCAGGAAGTCAGGGTTGTCTCTGGGAGGGATGTTGGAGTACAGTGCCACGCTGTGGTGCAAAGCTGGGCAAGACTCATCCAAGACCCCACCAGGCTGCAGGGTGCCCTGCAGACCCGCAGGGCCAATGCAAGAACTTCCTGTTTTCCTTGCCCTGCTCCCCAAACCCATAGTGTAGCTTAGAAGGTTTGGCAGGAAGACATGTATGGCAGGGCTGTTTCTAGTGCACTGATGTGGTGCCTATCTGGGCAATGTGAGAAATGTTTCCTCTTTGAAGCATTTACAACTGGGAATGCTGTGGTTTTGTTGTGGCCTTCTGTAGCATCTTGGTAGACTTGCTAGGCCTTGTACACAGACATCACTTATCACTTGCCTCTGTCTCCAGGGAAATGTGAGTCCGCATTCCTGGAAAAGCCACACGATGTACCCAGTCCTCACTGTCTGAGTTTTTGTGGTTGATGCTTGTTTTCTCTTTCTTTCCCCTTTTTCTGTCTTCTGTTTCAGCTCCTAACTAGATCTACTCCCTCCCTTTCCTTTTTACTGCAATCTTGACAGTTTAGCAGAGAAAAGGTTCCTGGTAGAACGTGTGCAAGAGGAATTAGGTTGTGAGAACCTTTTCATGGTGTGTGTGTGTCTATAGATGTTAATGTGCAGTCTGTATTAAATAATATTTTAATAGGAAATATGCTAGAAATAGAAGTCTTTTTAGAAAAGAAATTTTAATGTAAAAGGCTCACCATACACTCGTTCAGGCCAAGAATTTGAGAGCTTGTGAGGATCTCACCAGCTCCGATTGGGTCTTCCCATTATTCTCTTGTGTGATTTCCATGTCTCCTGTCTTAGTATCTTGAATAGCAAACTCATGCTGATATTGCACCTTACATACTGGAGTATGTATGAAAAGGTCATCACATTCCTAAGCTATAGGACGCTAAAACATTGTCACATTTTCCATGGCTCACAGTGAAGCAATCTTTATCCCCATCACCTGATTTATCACTTTTACCAGATACTCCTTTGACCCAGGTTTACAGTGAAATCCCAGCATGTGGGTAGGGACATTTGACAACTAGCCATTGGCATTTTCTTCAAGATTAGATCTTTCAAAGAGAGTGCATGACTTCAGTTATCCTGTGGGTACAGGGTTGGGGGTTAAAGGTGTTCTTCCTCTTTGAAGGGGTCTGTCAGGCAGGCTCATACTCTGGGGTGGGTGTTGGTAGCAGGCCCTGCAGGAGGAGGTGGAGAGGTTCTTCATCTCAGTGAGGCAGTTAGTGGGAAGGGCACTGGACATATACTCAGCCTGCCTGAGGCCCTGAGTACCATCCTCAGCACCAGGGATAAATTGTGAGACCTAATAGTAATGACAAAAGCACTTTTCTCGGAGGACAGAGTACGGCCCCCTTGGAAACCACACCTGAACAGGTTTAGGGTCATTGGGTTGACCTCTCTATCTGTGCTCTGTCACTATTGACTTAAGCTAAGGTGTTCCACCTTTGTGTGGCACAGTTTTGCCAATGTAAAAGGGGCTGGGCAGAGATCTAGGTAATAAATTCATGGGGAAAGGCATGTGGTGTGCCTCATTAATGTCACATCCTATGGAGACTCGAGATTTTACCATTACTAATGATTGCTAATGATATGTTAAGCATGCGTACAGCAAGAGGTGGAAATGTCCCTTCTGGCATCGATCCAGTTGTGGAGCTCTAACTACTACAGGTATACTCTTCCACTTGGCAGAAACTGGCTCAGTGGACACCCGGACTGCACACACATCACCTGCAGTGACAAGTTCATACATGAGGTGGCACTGTTTCCCCACGAGTCAGTTCTGGGTTATACTTCCTCTGCCCTCCCCCACCCTCCCAGCAATTGGACCCGCCTGTGCTGTGTGGAAGCCTGTCGCCTGGCCAGGCGCCAGGTACAGCACTGTGAACATACACACTGGCCCACGGTCTCAAGAGGAGACCTGAGTCACAGTAACAGAATGGGCCCACTTTTGTATTGTTTTGCAGTGCTGAAAGTAGAACCTAGAGCCATGCGTATGCTAGGCATGCTGCACTGCCAAGCTGCATCCTCAGCCTTTCCTACTTTTGAAGATATTTATTTAAAAAAAAAATAAAAAAAACTTTAAATGTTCCAGCATGCTTTTATATTTTATACTCTTATTTGATTTTGTGTCTCACATATTTAAGAATCCTGTAGGCCCTGGTTCCTCATACAGGACCCAATATATTCTTCCCCATACTGGTTACAGTACCAGGGAAAATACTCAGGTTGAGCTCCCGTTTTTGCTAGTAATCTGTCAGTGCTGCTGTAGTAATCATTTGGTCAGACACTAGACAGCCATTTTCACAGATGTGATCATTCTGTGCTTCATACAAATTGTTCTGTTTTGTTTGTTTTTAGATCCGGGGATTTCTGTCACGGTTTGATAATGTCCTTCCTGTCAGCCTGGCGTTTGACAAATGTACAGCTTGTTCTTCCAAAGTAAGTCATTTTACATTTGAGAGTTTTTAAAAGGGAGCCCATCTGCATTTAACCTCAGCCTTGCCAGCTAGAGTCCCCCAAACCAGTGTGCTTGTTTTCAGTTGTCTATGTCCTTCTCCCTGAGAAAGCAGCCTGACCACATCTGATTTCTAGTCTTTAGCTATTGAGCTACATGTTTTAACTCTGCATCAGTACTTGCATCATGGTAATTTTGACTTGGACTTGAACTTGCCTGATCTTTGTTCCTCCCCAGAGGATTTGCTCCTTGCATGGACCTCCAAGAACAATTTTTGGTTTTTGTTTAGTTTTATTTTGTTCTGAGGTGCCAAAGAGGGAAGCACAACCTCACTCATGCATGTTAGGCACACTCTACCACTGAGGCCCAACCCCAGCCCTTTTCAGAGACCAAATTTTAGGCATGACTCCAAAGGTGGGGATACCAGGGAATCCTGGCTCTGTCTTTTGGAGATCTACATAATGACAAAAGAAAAGTAAATAGAGATTAGGGACCCGGATAGGGAGCCAATAAAAGGGCCCTTTTGCTTTGATCTTTCCAGATGCTCTAAAAATAGAGCTGGTCTGCTGCCCCTTGTAATGGGAACCGGCTGATCCATTTCCAAACTGTAGTGATGGCAGCTCCCTTTTTAACTGGCTCTGAGATGCCTTCTGAGTCATGCTTATATGTATACTGTGTGTGACAGATTTCCTTTTGTGCGTCCTTTTAAGCCTTCTCACACTCAGTAACTTAACCTGGGCTTTAAAAACTCATTCTTGGTAGGCAAAGATTTTTTTCTTTAAAGTGCTGTGCAGAATCAGTTGGGATCCTTGGTCTCCAAGTCTCCATTACTATCCAAGACACCTCTGTTTTGTACCCTACCCCTGGCCCATGGAGGTGAATTCTAGGGAAGTTGTCTTCTCCGAGTTGATGAACTTCTGTTAAAAACTGTGGGTTTATTTTCTGAAAAGCACTCTGAAAACAGAACTCAGATTTAATAAATTGTTAATAAATTTGGTTAAATCCAGGTCCTCAGAAGTGGAGAATAACGTTTTCTTTCTACTTTCTTTGAAAATAAAACAAGCCTCCCTTTTTTTGTTATCCATCCCAAGTTGCCTCCATTGAGATTGTGAAGCTTATTCTTTGCTGTTAATGACCCACGAATTCATTCTTCCTGCAGTTTCTAGTTTAAAATATCTTATCCGCCCAAACTAAAGCCTCAAAGGATTCTATGTGAACTTCTGTCTTGAGAAATGCAAGTTTAAGGATTGTGTGCTCTTTATGGAGCTTATTTTTTCTTTGTATGGCTGAGCTAATTGGTCTTAAAATAACTGAACAGTATTAATTTTCATACTGAACTCGTTTGGCTCAGGTGCCAGAACTTTTTCTATGGCTTTATGTAAGTCCAGCTCATCAACAAAATAAAGATAATTGGATTCTCTAAGTGAGATGCAAACATCCATTCTCTCTTGTTCTATTTCTAATTAAATTAACCCATATGATACTATTTATGAAGGAATCACAAACATACCAACTGACAGGGCCCCTGTGTGCTTTAAAAGATAATAGCTTTGCCTTTTCCTTTCTTGCTTATTGGAAGCATTAAATTAAATATAGGTATCACGTTTTTGTCAGCAAAACGATTTCCTCTTGGTGGTCATTCTGCAAGTCCTGCTCTATATAAACACGCTTGCCAATTTAATACAAACTGACTTGGATTTTAACAGCTGTGCTCTTCCCACAGCGATCACTTTTCATGTGGGCCAGGGATTGAGTTTCTTTTGTGCTAGAAAGGTTGCTTCATCGGTGCCTGTATTTCCTTACAGTAGAAGTGCAGCATTTACTTACTTGGCTACCTTCTTTATTTGCCCAAGAGAATGTCATTTTCTATCATCTGCAAACCCACTATTAATACTTTGAAATGACACATCCAATTACATTTCCATCTCTGGGCCTGCGCATGTTTTCTCAATGCATTCTTAGCTTGATACTTCTTATAATGAGTCATATCATAGTTGTCACTGTTTCAATTTTTTTTTTTTTTTAAGCTAAAATTGACTTTAAAAGTTTTCTTTTTTGCAGTCCATGAAATAATTGTTTTCTTTGGTACAGTGGTACCTCAGTTCATGAACTTAATTCTTTCCACAATTCTGGTCACAAGCCCAATTGACGAGAACCAAATGAAATTCAGTGGTCAGGTTCATTGTTGACCTTTGTGGAAATTTGATTGGGTTAAGGATCAATTCATTTCTTTGAAAAGAATCTTTGAAAAGAATTAAATTCATGAACTGAAGTACCTCTGTAGTTGAGATTTCTGTTTTTTCCTCCAGGACCAAGATCATCCTTGTGTCTTCACTTAGCTAGAGAGTACTAATGCTCTTATTCATTGCCTTGATTATGAAACAGTAATAATGTAGGTTATAGGTCTTTTCAATAACCAAAGGTAGGGAAGAGTACAGCTCTCTGCTTGTATGCCAGGAAAGGCCAAGGCCAAGCTATCCACCCAAAAAGCATTTCTTAGCCTAGATGATCTTAGCTTAACAGACAGCCAGGTGAATTCTTCCATTTAAAAAAAAAAAAATTGATGTGGGAACTCTGGGCACACCGTGCCATTGCTGAAACTGGGCAGGGTGGCACATGCCTGTAACCCCAACACTGGGGAGGCTAAGACAGGATCACTATAAGTCTGAGCTGTATAGCAAGACCCTGCACCAAATAAATAAAAAGATTAAAAAATAAATATATATTTTTTAAATTGAAGAATCTCAGAAGTTAGCAGGTATTGCAGAGTTACTTTCATTTTAATTTTTTTAATGTAGTTAGTACAGTCTACAGGGTCTCACTACACAGATTGAACTTGTAGTGATCCTCCTGTTTTCAGCCTCTCAAGTGACTTTACAGGTAGGTGTCACCATGCCAGGTCTCAATCGCCCTTTCAGCATGCCCAATGGCCAAGGCCTGCATGGCACATGGAGAATTGAACCTGGTCCCTGTGTCTACCTAAGCAGGTGCTTTAATCGCCCAAATTTGTTTATTTTCTTACAGATATTTTTTGAAACAGGGTTTCAATATGTGGTTCAGGCTGGTCTTAAACTTACAGTGTAGCCCATTCCAGCCTTGAACTTGCAATGATCCTCCTGCCTCAGCCTTCAAATACTGAGATTGTAAGCATGTGCTGCCATACCTGGAAAAACTTTTTAAAATAATGATATCTGCCCCTGGATTTTGAAAGAAAATTGTATTTGAAGCTTATATAAGGTTTTTTGAATTTTTACTTTAGCTTTAGAAAGGTATTTAGAACCAAGTATAATACTGCAGAGTTCCTACTGGAGGGAAATACCATTTTGAAACCTGTGTTCCTCAAAGAGTGTCTCAGAAAGTTTATTAGTTTATTAGTATTAGCCTTTGGCCTAAAATCTCTTGGTGGGTAGGTTATTTTTATGTAATGTAAACTTAGAAGTTGAAGGAATAGTATGAGAAACTCCTGTGTAGCCTTCATCTAGGCCCCACCTGTTATTGCCCATTGCCCCTGTGTTGTGCTCCCCTCCCTTCTGGCCTCCTCCTTTCTGTGATCTATGTACTTTTTTCTTGAAATTTTAAGAGTAAATTGGAGACACAGTACTATGAGGTCCTTTCTAGCTGAATGCTTCTGTGAAAGTTGCCTGGGAAGAAGGGTGTCTCTTACCTGAATTCAGTAGACTTAGCACATTAGGGCTGCCTGATGTTCATGCCATGTTGGGATCAATCCTCAGCCTCTGTTTCTAATATTTTCTGTACCCCTAGTATTCTCTGGAGGCTCTTTTCTCTTCCTAGAACCAGGATCCAGTTTAGCATCAAACCTTGCCTTTAGCTGTCTTGTCTCTTTGGCATCCCTCAATCTGGGAAACTTGCTTAGTTTTCTTTGTCTTTTGTAACTTCAGCCTTTTGATGATACATTGCCAGTTATTTTTCTAGAATTTCCCTCAATTTGGACTTGTTTTCTTCTGATTAGATTCAGGTTCTGAATTTTTGGCAGGATACCAAAGAAATGATGTTGTGTGCTCATGTTGGGAGGCACATGATTCTTTTAATCCCCTTTGGTGATATTATTTTTTTCCCTTTGCATATTTGTAACCACCTTTCCCAACAGGGGGAGACATGGGCCCCATTATCCTGGATGTATTTACTTCCTTGCTCAAGTTTAGAAGACACAGAAACTAGTTTCAAATTTTCTAGTCCCTATTACTACATAAAATAAACCTAGCAACTAGAGTTCAGTATGTGCATGGTTCTTTTTGTTGTTGTTGTTTTGATACAGGGTCTCACTACACAGCTCAGACTCATAGTGATACTCCTATGTCAGTCTCCCCAGCACTGGGATTATAAGCATGCATCACCATGCTCAGTTTCAGTGTCCAGAGTGCAGGACCCACATGGCATGTGGTACCGGGAATCAAACACAGGTCCTTGCACTGGCTAGGCAGGCACTTAGACTACCAAGCTACCTCCCCAGCCCACATGATTCTTTTTTTCCTATGTAAAATTCATACACAGGGGTTGGGGAGATGGCTCAATGGAATAAGCACTTCTCTGGCAAGCAGAAAGACCTGAGTTCAATTCCTGGTTCCACAATAAACAAACAAACAAATAAATATTCATATACATTGAAATATATGAATCTGAATTTTGCAAGTTTTGACAAATGCATGCACTTGTATAAGAAACACTTCTCCAAATGCAGAGCTCTGCGCACAGGGGAGTGAGTCAAATTCTGTGACTATTTTTCTCTACAAAGGGTAAAACTAGGTGTCACTGGGTATTTTATGCTCCATTGACCTTATTTCTGGGGCCTAGAAACTGGTCAGAAACTTGTCCAGTATCTGCAGAGTCAGGACCAGGACCGGAACAGTCTGCTCTGCGGGAGTAGCCTGGGTCTTATGTAGGCCTGGGTCTTATGTAGGTAGCATCTGGGGCCTGCCTCCTGCACAGATCGCGCAAGATAGGCCAGAAACCTGATCTTGAGCTTTTACTAAGTGATTAGCAACCCTAATAATACACTCAGGCTATGTGGACCACGTGGCAGGCTCTTCTGTCAGCGGGTTGTGATTAAACTTCTCTGTATGCCTTGTTGTTGGCTTTTGTGTACATCTGTGTGCCTGAGCAGTGTCAAGGATATGGTGGCATTGAGCAGTAAACATCAGCTGGCAAACTAAGTGCATTTTCTTCTTGCCATTATCATAGCCAGCCTGCCAAGTTATCCTGAGATGTTATGGCACCCTACTGTTGTTCTAGAGTATTTGTTTGTGACTTTAGCATGAAATACCAAAATTAAACTGAAAAAGCTTTGCCCTAAAGCAGTTGGTCACCGAAGTGTTCTTCAAGTGCATCCATCAAGAACAGACAGGTAGAACCTAGATTTGGAAGGAAGGGTCTGCCTTTCACCGTGTGTCTGCAGGTGTTTGTCTATTCAAACCATTTCAGTTCTTTCTGTGTCCCAAGGACCAAGGAAAGCTGCTAGTTCCCTAGAGCTGCATATGTTCAAGGCTTGATCTTCAGCTTGGCATTCTTAGGAGGTGAGGGGACCTTTAAGGTAGATTTGGGGCTGGGGAGATAGCTCAGCAGTCGAAGCTCCTGCTTGGCAAGCACAAGGACTTGAGTTTGATCCCAGGTACTGCATGCCATGACAGCTCCAGAGCCCTGAGTGTGCTGTGCCAGCTCTGAAACTGGGCATGATGGTGCACACCTATAATTCCAGTGCTGGGGAGGCTGAGACAGAAGGATCACTGCAAGTCAGAATTGTGTAGTGAGAACCTGTACCAAATAAATAAATTTAAAAAAAGAAAAGATGGTGCTAGGGGGAAGAAGTGACGTCACTGGAAGGCAAGCCCATGAGGAGAACACCAGGACCTTGCCTCTTCTTCCTCTGATTTGAATGACAGTTTTCTCTGCCCTGCATTCCTACTACGCTTAAGCAATGGGCCAGCTGCCCATGGACTGGAACCTCTAAAGCACTGAGCCAGAATAGTCCTCTCCTCTTTACAGTAATAGACTGATTCAAAGGTCAGAATAGGCACTGACCTCAGAAGTGTTATTTCCTGTCACACTCATGCTGTGCCATTGAGGAACCCACTTTGTGTTGGCATCAGAGTAGCAATGAGTTTTGTCAACAGGGAAGGCCTTGCAGAAAGTAGCTGTTAAAGGACAGATAAGAGTTTCAAGAAACATATGGAGAAGAGAACAGAGGGATTCCAGGTGGGAGGACAGTGTATATAATGACCACAGGCAACAGAACATGACCTGTTTGTGAACCAGTTGCAACCAGGTCACCTCATTGTCTCCAAGAGCTATTTTCCAGTTGTAACTTGTGTCCATTGCTTAACTGAGGCTGCTGCTGTGGATTTTATAATTCTGTGTAAAATTTTTTCCCTTTGCTCCCACTATAGGGGGTTTCCCAGCCAAAGGAGGCCAGCAGCCACAGCAGAGGGCAGTGGAGGAAGGGCAGGAAGTTGGGGACCCAGAGTCCTGGCTTGGGTCCCTGCTGGCATGCTGAGGGATCTCCAGCAAGGTGCTCCCTACCCCCTATTCATCTGTTTCTTCCTTTGTTCAGTGAGTTATTTGTATGAGATAAGCTCTGGCTCGTCATTGACACTGTAAGTTATTAGCTTTTATGCTTTATTCATTATTTTATTTTTTTATGTCACAAGCAACACCCCCCCTTCCAACCCAGTCACCATGTTAGAGATCAAACCCAGGGCCTTGCACACAGTTGGCAAGAAGCACTCTATCCCTGAGCTACATCCCCAGGCCAGAAGCCTATTTTAATTGCATAAAACGAATAAAATATATTTAGGGAGAAAGAAAACAGACCACTATAACCCAAGCCCTCAGATCACTGTTAACCATGGATCCTCCTTTTCCCAACTTTCCAGAAAACCCACATGTACTTAGCTCTCCATAGGTATTCTTTTGCAAGCGGTCCTACTGTAAGATTGCAGTTAGCCTCACATAGAAGGATTTATGGCTTGGTGTTGAACAGACTCCCGCTTCTCGGATTTGATCGGGTTTTAAATCTGTACCATTCACAAGTGCTGGCCAGAGCCAACAGTCAGAAGAGCTCTCCAGAACCTGTGCCAGGAATTTCTGCATTCAGTTCTCAGTGGCAAGTATTACTCAAAACTGGGCTGCAGCCAGGTTTTTCTTCTCCTCTCCAAAAGGAACATAAATCTCTGATTTGGAAAATGATGAGTGACCCCAGGTTCTCTTTCCTATCTCCTTTATTCCTGTGAGGCCCCCAGCCTTCTATTTCAACTCATGATTGGTTCCATATGTATGGCTGTGTGTTGTAAGCTGTGTGTGACCCATGCCTTGTCCTTAGCAACGAGTGCCTCTCCAATCCCAGACCTGCCTCATTCCAAAAGTGAGGTGGGATAGCCAGCCAGAGTGAGAGAAAAGTGTCAAGCAACTAACCCTAGCTTCAGAACTCTTGGCTTTTCACCTCCCAAAGAGCCTTGGACCCATCTCCCTTTGCTTCAATTTCCTCATCCAGAGAGTGGGGAAAATATTTTGTTTCCCGGGGAAATCACAGTGGCTGACGTATGTCCAGTTCCTTGTGGCCGCATCCCAAGGCCTTTGCCCACTCCTGGGACCAGTGTTGACACCAGAAGTCAGAAGGAAACAAAGACTGCTGATTGTGTCAAGTGTTCCTTTGTGTGTGAATCCTCTTTAGGGATCTGTTGCTCTCCAGACAGGTACATCCAGGGACTGAGATGAGTCAGGAATTTAAAGGTGGCTATCTTGGCTTTAAAAGGCCTTTGCAACTTTGCATTTGTGTATCTTGAGAGCTGCTGCCAGATGGGCCTTTGAGTGTAGGAAGCCCACTGCCCCAGCAGCTAGAGCTTGTGCTGCTTACTCCACACCCCATCTCTTGCTGTCAGAGAGACACAGCCTGTCTTAGCATAATTTTTTTTTTCTTACAGGATCCTTTTTACCATCCACAGGGGCAAGTTCTGAGCTGTAGTATAGACAGCCTGGCCTAAGAATAATCTTCAGGATATTGAAAAATTTGGGATTGATCACATTCCCTCTTGCCTGTCATATTTCTCTTTTGGTTTGGAATTAATGTTTTCCTTTCAGCCTCTACCCCAAGACTACACCTCAGCTTATAGCTTTTTTGAGTCCGGGACTTCATTCATGCTTGTGAAAGCAGCCACCTTGTTCCCCAAAAGAGGTAGAACCATGCATGGTTCTGCAATCCATGTTAGTGGCATCCTGCTGTGAGTCCTATCCAAACATCCCTGCCAGAGATCATCTTCGGTAACATTCTCAAGTGCTTTGGACAAAACTCTAGGAGATGAGCCTTGTGACCTGCCCCATCCCTACCATGACTCTCCTTATGGCTTCTAGAAGTCATCAGCTCTCTTTGAGGACTCTTTCAACAACAGTAGAAAATTGATATGCAGGCGCTAATCTACCTCAGGGTTTTTCTCACATGACTCTAAGTCTCAATATCTGCTATTTTATTTTTGTAGGCCCAGCTGCAGCAAAAAGATGTGGGATATTTGGGTGCTAGACCCCTTCCCCAGAGTTCCCAGGGCTTCTGCTGTCACCCCACATTCCCTCTTGCCTGTCATATTTCTATAAGATATCCATCTTCTCCTCCTCTGCTCTCAGTAGCTTCAAAGTTAGCAAGAAACTTAGAGGAACTGCTTCCCAACTGTTCAAATAAGGGCTACATCAACTTGAACTGGGAAAGCTTTGATGTCCACATGTCTATACTTACATGGTTCTGTCTGTTTCTGCATGGTGGTGCACTTATTTAAGTGGAATATTTATAACAAATATATGTTTATACAAGTTTATTTTAATGACTTATCACTAAGTTCTGTTAAAATTTTTTGTGATATATTTTTGATGGTACAATTGTGAATAACACAGCCGTTGAAATTTCTGAAAATATTTTCCTCAGCAAGGTAAAGTTCTGTATCACACAATAATGTAATTCAGGCATATGAAGTTACTTAAACATCTCTACCCAACAAAAGCAACTAAGTTGAAAAGAGTAGATATTTCCTGGAAAAAGGTAGGAAGTAATTAAGTATATTTTGGATGGTAAGAGGAAGTAATGATTTAACAGATAAGCAGATGAACAGCACAAAATAAAGAAAAAGGAAGACTGTGCCTACAAGAGCTCCAGCCTGGTAGGATACCAACACAGGTGATCAGAGTGCCTGTCACCTGTTGGTAAGAGCAGTAGCTCAGTCAGCCCTAGTCATCAATGTTATTGAAGGCTCTACTATAATCTGCATATTTATACAGCTGAGCTGCCTCCTAGCCAGCCATTACTATCTCACTGGCTTTAGCTGATGCTTTCGATGATTTTGTTATTATGTTGCAAGAGGGTTTCCACAGTGTTTTAAAACAAGAGCCTTGGGATTCGTCATCAGTGACACTACATGAAAGGACACATTCTGGCATTCATTGGAGGCTTTTACTTCCTCTTCTGCCAGATTTGTTTAATGTCCCCATTTTACTTTTTAAAAAACTTTCCAGTATCCTGTACAGGCACCTCTGAAAGTACTCACCACTGTGGACTTACCATAGGAAGTATGCAAGACTGTCTGTTATCATCATCTTCCCAAGAAGCTGTTCACCCTTACAACTTGTTTATAGAAAATGTTATTTGGTTGGTAGTGACTCTATAGGGTTTCTGACCTTCCCTAGTTTAAAGTAATTCTTTTACCATAAAAGTTATGTTAATGTTTTAGCCTCATGTTTCCCTTCCCTAGAATAACTGATGGCCAGTGAAGGCACACCCCAAAGTCAGAAATCCTGAGTGTACAGCTATCACAGTGAGCATAGCAGATGCCTGCCGTGCGGCCTGAGAGGGTGTTTGTGTGTTTGCACAGGAAGGGCCACCTGGTGAACAGACAGGACATATACTTCCACATCTTGGGAAAGGGTGGTATCACAGGGTAACTGCTCAGTCTGCACTGGGGATGACTCAGAGGAAATGTCACATAGCTCCAGTACCTTGTGCAGAGATGCACCTGTCATCCTGACTCTAGAGAGCATGTGTCTGTAAGTAACTCTGGACTCACTGAAGCATTTGCTTTTTAAATGTGTATTTGGGAGTTGGGGGTATGAGGATCAAATATGGGACCTTGGCACTATTTGCATCCCAGCTCTTTTTAAATTGCATTTTGAGATGGGATCTCTTTAAGTCATTAAATTGTCCAAGTTGGGCCTTAATTTGAGATCCTCCTGCCTCAGCCTCCCAGAGTTTTGGAACAACTCCATTTACATCTTTCTTGGGACTTCTGGGACTCTAGCACAGGATAGAAATCTAGGGACAAGTGGCATCAGTGTTATCTGAGGTGCCAGGGGAGGTGTTTGAGTTTCCCCTTGTTCTTAGCTGCAGTTTGCAGCACCCTTTCCTTTGTTGTTGGCTCTTACTTAAGGGAACTCACAGGGGAGGATGACAGCAGCATGACTTGGACAATGGTGACTGTCCAGCAACTATCGTGCTGCTCTAAGCCCCCTAAATACCTCAGACACAGCACCTGAACTCAGCTTCATTCTTTCTCAAAGAACACTGATTGTTCCCTGAGTAAAACCTGTAAAACTGCTGAAGTAATCTCCACAGTGGTTGCACTAGTTTATATTCCCTCCAGTAATGTTAGAAGAGTTCTCTTTTCTCCATATCTTTGCCAATGTTTTGTTGTTTTGTTTTTTTAGTCTTTAGGTAAGAGCAAGAAGCCAGGAGAAGCAGTTATGACACAGCATCGTAACCTGATGTTTGTGCTGTGAGCTTCCTCTCCTACTCTTGTTGCCGAGGTTTTCTTTGGTTATTGTGTATCTCCTCTAGTTGCCTTTCTTACTGGAGTAAGATAGAATCTCATGGTTGTTTTAATTGCATTTCTGGAGGGGCCAAAACATTTTTCATATGTTTGTTGCCCGTTTGTACTTCCTCTGAGAAGTGTCTATTCATTTTAGATCCTCATTTTTTGGTAGAGCCTTTTTTTTTTTTTTTTTTTCCAGTACTAGGGATCAAACTTGGGATCCTGAGCTTGCCAGGCACGCACTTATGCCACTGAACTAGCTCCCCAGCATAATAAGCCTTTTATTTTTGAGGGTCTAGCTTATTTTTTTTCAATAATTCATATATTTAAGGTATTAGTCACATATTTGAGGAGTAGATGCAAAATGCTTTACCCATTCTGTAGGCTGTCTTTTTCTGCTGTTGTTTGTTTTCTTTGCTGTCTAAATACTTTATAGTTGGTATAATCACATTTGATGATTTTTTTCTCATTAACTTTATTGAAAATCAATAAATATATAGCATATTAAAAATAATAGACAAATTAAAATGTGAAAGATATACAGTGCATTTTAGAGAAATATTTCTGAGATGAATACATAGCATGAGATTAATAATAGATTTACATTGTAAATAAATTATTTACAAACTTAAATGGATATAACAGTAAAAATTGTCAAAAAAATGAAGAATTTACAGATCAGTCATCTAATATTTCACACTGTCCCAAAATCAAGAAACTTATGTTCATATAATTAGAATTCTCAAAGTAGAAAGGGGTAGGCAATAAATATTTAAAGATTTAAAACTTCTGAATTTAGTTGAAATTATAGCACCACATTTCCAAGAAAAATGAACCTTTTGCATAAGAAATTTGAATAAAATCATACGAAGATATACAAAAATGAAATTTTCCAAAACTTACTTTAAAGAAAAAAATCACTGAAACGTACACATAAAAAAATTAGCTCTGGAAGAACAAAATTAAATAACATTCCACATTAGAAAGAAAAACAAAAAAAAAAGAACAAGTGCATAAGAAACTAGACCAGTTAATTCAAAAGACTGAAAGAAAGAAAAAAGAGGATCTGTCCTCGTTGAATTTTTTTTTTAATTTTTATTTTATTGAAGTACAAATATCAGTGAGACAGCTCATTGAATTTTATACTTAGCAAACATACCTTTGAAAACTAAAACTAAAATGTTTTACAGTTATACAAACTCGAAATACTCTAATACCTACAGATATAGTGTATAGGACATAACAAAGAGCATAATCAGAAGGCTGAGAAGTTGCTGTATGGTCCTGGATGAAGAATGAAGAGCTCTCACAGTGACAGTTATGCAGGACTATGTAAAATATCTTAGATGAACCCATTTAAAAGGTCACTGAAGATTTCTGCAAAACAGTATCAATCTTACGTCGGGTTATATACATTGTGTGTGTGTGTGTGTGTGTGTGTGTGTGTGTGTGTGTGTGTGTGTGTGTGTAAAGGACAAGGAAGAAGTAATATGATACTAGAAGAAAATATCATATTATTTTTTTAAGTACATTATAAGTCAAAGATACAGCATACATCTTAAAACAAAAGTTTAAGATTAAACAATATTTAAAAAAATATTAATTAAAGATTAAATATTTCAAAACAATTGAACTAAGAAAAAGTTTATATGGTAGTAAAGAATTACTAAAGAGTAAAACATAAGATAAATACTGAAATGGCAAGTATATGACCAGCACTTCTAACAGTCTAAGGATAGGATGCCACACAAAGTTCTCGTATGTCGTGGACATGGACAGTGTTGATGACGCTTACTGGTAGCCAGGTGTCACCTGTGAGACTGAGCTACTGCTATTTCCTGATATCCACCCTGTAGGCCTAGGTAGAATTATGACCCATAGGGTGCAGAAGAAGTCCATTTGTAGAATATGCAGATGGAAATATTTTGCTGCTGTATACAAAAGAATAACTGAAAGATTGCTTTTGTATACAGGAGATTAACACGATTAAAAATAACACAAGAAGTGAAAATTTAAGGATTAAACAAAGAGAGGCAAGGAGAAAAGCTAGGCAGCATGACGGGGCAAAACTATACATTTATATGAACAAGATGGTTAAGGCAATGATCCCAAGAATCTTTAGCAGGTTTTGAAACTAGCAGTTAATTGGTAGTAGTCTCACCCTGACTAACTAAATATGCTGATACCTGTGAACTAAGCGACAGCATTGAAGATAGCAATGTGTAATACTCGGGCCATGCTTGGAATGACTCTCATTCTGGTCTTCTAAATACGTACTGCTTGTCATGTCATATCAATTACTGCTGTACTATTTCTCAAGTAAACGTTTGTTTAAAAAAAAAGGTAATAAATGAAAACGAGACAAAAAAATGTCATAAGACTGTCCTGCTATAATGTTGTACATGGTTGAATTTCTAAATTTCTATGTAAAAAATGTAATTGTTTATTCGTATTTTTAAAATATTATTTATTTATTTATTTATTTCTTTTTCTTCACATTCTGTAGGGATTTAAAGTTTTAACATATGAATGCTTGATGGGAATATCTGTTCCATGTTATGTCTAAGATGTTTGATATTCAGACAGATAGTGAGGTTAAGCTTAACTGCCTATTTTATAGGGTAATAATATCATTAAGCTTCTCTTCTGGAGGGTTAACAACTTAAGTTTGCAGACCAAAAATCAGAGAAAAAAAGAGCTGAAAGGACAGCCAACATTTTGGCCCTAGCCTTTCAAGGTCAGTGAGGACTCAGGACACAAGAGAGCCCGTACTATAACATCCTATAGCTCAGTGATGTCTCAAATTTTCTGATGGAGGAGATTGTGGGGCCACAGATGAAAGTGATCGATGATGTAGAGTGTGCCTAAGCAAAGTCACATGAAAACATTCTCTCAGGCTTTCACAGAGAGCAAATTGATCAAGCAATAGCCATGACTCATCCACATGGCTAACACTGTTAAAGGATCTACACACTGCAGTACAGGGTTTCAGAGTAAATCCTGAGGTGATTTGACTGACCTTGTCAAATACAAAAGTTACATTTGTTTTATACATCTTGCTTTATCTTGGTCTTAACCATGCAACAGAAAAGTATAAAAACGAGGTATAAAAAGTAAAGCCATATTAACATGCTGAGCTGTAAAAGGCTCAAGTCAACAACTTCTGACATAGCCAGTCCTACGGAAAACCCACTACTATTATGTACTACTGGACTACATTGGATTATTTTGTTGAATTCATGCACCTACAATATTTAAGTGGCAATGGAATACCCATCTGTGACAAAACTAAACAAAAAAAGGGGATATAAATGAAAGACCATTTTGTATCTGTATATACAAAATAGGGTAGATATACAGCTACTTTCTCTTAATTCAATGAGAAAGAAGATTTGTACTAATAGTATGTGGACAGGATATCATGTCTGCATCTTGTACTATGAATAACCAGTACGAAGACAACAATATGCAATATACTAATTATTAAAACTGTCACGGGCCAGGGAAATGGCTCAGTGGGTAAGTGCTTCCCTGGCAAGCGCAAGGGCCTGAGTTCAATCCCTGGTCCCACCAAAAAAAAAAAAAAAAAACCCAAAAAACTGTCCTATTAATTGGGTTTGCAGCTGCCTCATTGCAGTTTATTTCCCAATAAAATGAATAAAAAATAAAATAAATTTTATTAGGGGGCTAGGGAGATGGTTCAGTGGAATAAGAGCTTCCCTGGCAAGTGCAAGGACCTGAGTTCAATCCCCAGTTCTGCCAAAGAAATAAAAATAAATAAATTTTGTTAGGAGACCAGGGAGATAGCTCAGTTGCAAGGGACTGAGTTCAATCCCTGATTCCACAAAAAAAAGAATAAAAAAAAATTAAAGTAAACTTTATTTTATTTATTTATTTGTTTGTTTGTATTTTAGGGAAGGTTTTTCAGGGTGTCACTATGAGATAGAACTCTAGTAATCTATTTATTTACAGCCTCCCAAGAGCTGGGATTACAGGCCTGGGGCACCACACCCAGTCTCAGTTGCTGGCTCAACATGCCCTGGGGGTGGAGGCATCATGGCAGGTGGTAGGATCAAACCCCTGACCCTGTGCCTGCTTGCAGGTGCTTTAATCCACTGAGGTATTTGGCCAGCCTTCAATATTTTTTTTTCCTCAATATAAATCTTAGAATTACTTTTTCTAGTTCTGTGGGAAAAGTTGATAGTATTTTGATGGGGATTGCATTAAATATATGGGTTAGAGAAGAAATCAAGGAAGAAATAAAATCGTGCCTGAAATTAAACAATAATGGCAGTATTCCATATCAGACCCTCTGGGAAACAGTTAAAAATGTTCTAAGAGGGAAGCTTGTAGCTGTGAATGGCCATTAAAGAAACAGTACAATCTCAAATTAGTAACTCAATGATGCCTCTCAAAGGCATAGAAAAACATGAACAGTTCAAAGCTGAAACTGGTATAAGGAGGGAAATTATAAATATCAGAACACAAATGAATGGAACTGAGACTAAAAAAAATACAAAAAATGAATCGAAGTTGGTTCTTTGAAAGGATTAACAAAACAGACATACCTTAGTCAAACTTAACAACAACAAAAAAGACCTATATCAATGCAACTGGAAATGAAAGAGATGAAATCACAAGAGATAACCACCAAAATCCAGAGGATTATAAGTAACTACTTCAAGAACATGTATTCCTGTAAATTGGAAAGTGTAAAAGAAATGGATAAATTCCTAGGCATCTGTGAAATACCAGTACTGAATCAAAATGATATAAAACCCCTCAACAGTCACCAATAAAAACCTACAAAATAAGAAAACCCCAGAACTCTGTGGATTTTTCACTGAATTTTGCAACACCAGGGAAGACTGAACACAAATACTCTATAAGCTCTTCTCCAAAATTTAAACTAAAGGAGCACTACCAAGCTCATTGCTTGAAGCTGCCCTAATAGCAAAACTAGACAAGTACTTAACAAACTATAAACCAGTCTCCTTAATGAACATAGATACATAAATCCTCAGCAAGATACTTCCAAACAAAACACAACAAATCACTGAAAAAAATCATACACCATGACCAGGTTGGTTTTGTTGCAGGGACACAGGATGCTGGAGAGGCTGGCTCAGTGGAATAAGTGCTTCCCTGGCAAGCGGAAGGGCCTGAGTTCAATCCCTGGTTCTGAAAAAAAAGTATCCTTTAATCAGTGTAATGCATCACATAAGCAGAAGCAAGGACAAAAATTACGTGATTGTCTCAAAAGGTGGAGAAAAAGCCACTGACAAGATCAAACATCTATTCATTATACAAAAATTGGTATAGAAAGACCTTACTTTACAATGATAAAAGCCATTTATGACAAATGCAGACCAATATTATACTTGTTATGGTTTGTGTCTTAGGTATCCTCCCAAAGTCTCATGCAGTGGTGGGGCAGCTTCTGGAGTTTGTGATTGATTACTGTGGGTGTGGGTGCAACACCTGCCCTGGGTGGTAATTTGCATTACAATATAAGGTGGGAAAAGAAGCTGGCTGCTTGAGCTGCTGCCTCTCCTTCTGTGCTCTTGCTCTTCTGCCACCACCTTGAATGGTTGCCCTCTGCCACGTGCTGCTCTGCCTTGGAGGCCACTGAGTTTGGACTGAAACCTCCAGTAACTGTGAGCTAAATAAACCTTTCCTTCCTTCATTTTGAGTGTCGGGCATTTGTCCCAGCAACAAGAGAAGAATAAGACGATACTAAATGAGGAAGAACTGAAAACATTCCAATTCAAGTTAGGAGGAAGACAAGGGTGTCCACTGTCACCTCTCCAGTTCAATACAGTGTTCAGAATTTTAGCCAGTACAATTAGGTAAGAAGAAGAAATAAAAGGATTTGTTGGGTGTTGTGGCCCACACCTGTAGTCAGCACTTGGAGAGGGTTTATAGCCATGAGTTCAAGGCTAGCCTAAATCCTTTCTTGTCTCAAAGAAAGAAAGAAGAAAAAAAGGGGATTCAAATGGGAAAGGAAGAATTCTTCATACCCTTACTTGCAGATGACATGATTCTTTTTACATAGAAAACCCTACCAGGAGATTCTTAGATCAGTAAACAAATAGCCAAGCATGGTAGTACATACCTGTAATCCCAGTACTTGGCAAGCTGAAATAGGAAGGTTGCCACAAGTTCAAGACCAGCTTTGAGTGCATAAGGAGTTCAAGGCCAGTCTGTTCTGCAGAGCAAGAGTCTATCCCAAAATGCAAAACAACAGAGGTTAGGGAGATAGCTCAGCAGTCTAAGCACCTACCTGACAAGTGTAAGGGATCCAGGTTCGATCTCCACTACTACATGCCGTAGCTGGGTGCTGGTCCCAGCCCTGGAGCCAGCCACCAAAATGGGCATGGTGGTGCATACCTGTAATCCCAGTACTGGGGAGGCTGAGACAGGAGGATCACTGCAAGTGAGCTGTGTAGCAAGATCTTGTACCAAATAAATAAATAAGTTTATTTTTTAAAATGCAAAACAATAACAAAGAGCTAATAAATTCATCAAAGTGACAGAATAAAATTAAATACATGAAAAAATCAATAGTGTTCTTATGCATCAACAAAGAACCCATGAGAAAGAAATTAGGAAAACAATCCCATTATAATAGCTTTTTTTTTTTTTTTCAAAACCTGGGATTGAACTCAGACCCTTATGGTTGCCAGGGAAGTGCTTATTCTACTGAGCCTTCTCCCTGGCCTATAATAGCTTCTTCTTCTTCTTTTTTTTTTTTTTTTTGGTCTTTTTGAGACAGGATCTCTCTATGCAGTTCAGGCTGGCCTTAAGCTCACTTTGTAGCTCAGGCTGGTCTCAAACTCACAACAATCCTCCTGCCTCAGCCTCCCAAGTGCTGGGATTACAAGCATGCACCACCACGCCTGGCTAATAGCTTCTTAAAAGCATAAATGTCTAGGGACTAACCTAACCAAGGAAGTGAAAGACCTCTGTAACAAAAACTTCTGCAGTGTAGGAGATTGAGAAGGACATGAGAAAATGGAAAGACATTACCAATTTTTGGCCCAGATGGCCTCAGTGGCTCCTGTGTATCCCAAGGACACACTGTACCAAATATACAGATTTTGTATCTGTATATACAAAATAGAGTAGGTATATAGCTACTTTCTCTTAATTCAGTGAGAAGAAAGATTTCTACTAAGAATGTTTGGACAGGTTATCATATCTGCATCTTGTACTATGAATAACTACCACAAAGACAACAATATGCAACAAAGATAACAATATGCAATGTATTAACTACTGTAACTATCGTTTGGACCTGGAGTGTATCCCAGGGTCCCTAGCAGTGGACCTGGACCAGAGACTGTAGTGGTCTGGTGGCATGTCCACTGTGCAGGCCACAGGGCCCTTCCACAGCACCATGTGGAGGAGGCCGTGCCACTTGGAGACCTCTGATAGGTCCTTGGGAATTATTCCTACTCAGAGTACAATAGGTCCCTCTTACTGGCCTTGGTGGTGAATTTTTCACCTTTGAAAATGGGCCTGACAGTGTTTTTTTTTTAATTATTATTATTTTATTGAGAAACAAATAGCAATGAGACAGTTTCAAAATAGGCCAGTAGAACAGCTGAGATGCGATGTCTTGTGCACTGATGGGCGCTGCATCCCCAGGTTCAGCTGACCATGAACTGTTTGCAGAAGAGCTCTGCCTGTACTAAACGCACACAAGCTTTTTGTTGGTCATGATTCCCTCCAGACTACAGTAGCTGTTCACATAACATTTACATTTTAAGTGGTTTGGATAATGTAGACACAATTTAAAGCAGTGGTGGTGAACCTATGGCAGAAGGGCTGTTCAAATTATTGAATGCTCTAAAAGGTTTGTTGTCACTATTCTCAAGTCCCCAGAAGGGTGTGAGTAGGTTTTCTGCTCATGCTTACCACCTAGCATGAGAGCCTTGTGTGTCCACCCATGGATTTTGGTGTCCAGTTTTCCCAGGGACATTTTTAGTGGCTATGAAAATACAATAAGAGCTGGGGGCTTTGCATGGTGTCCTGGGCACTGTGTTTCCATAGTTCTTTTGTGTGAACAGATGAGGTGTCTTCCTAATTTCCTTTCACACTCCTATCTTTAGAAGTCCATAAAAATGGAGGCGATAAAGGGATGTGCAGTTCCCTTTAAAAGGGAACATAAAAAGACAACCCACAAATTTTGAAAAAATCCTAACTCATAAGCACTCAGACAAGGGTCTGTTCTCTAGAATTTGTAGAGAACTAAAAAATATCAGGGCCCCTAAATTGAAAGACCCAATCCAGAAATGAGCATGCGAGATGAACACATACTTCTCAGAGGACGAAATTAAAGAAGTGAATAAATATATGAAAAAATGCTCCACATCACTAGTCATCTGTGAAATACAAATTAAAACAGCACTGAGATACCATCTCACCCCAGAAAGAATGGCTCTCATAAGGAAATCAACCAACAACAAATGTTGGAGAGATTGTGGGGAAAAGGGAACCCTTCTCCACTGCTGGTGGGAATGTAGACTGGTGCAACCATTATGGAAAGCAGTGTGGAGACTCCTTAAGAAACTAGGACTGAAGGGGCCAGGGAGATGGCTCAGTGGAATAAGTGCTTCCCTGGCAAGCGCAAGAGCCTGAGTTCAATCCTCTGTTCTGCCAAAAAAGAAAAAAAAAAAAAAGAAACTAGGACTGGAAATCCCATTCAAGCCAGCTGTATACTAAGAATTTTCCCGGAGGAACTGAAAACATCATATCATAGGGATATATGTGTACCTCTGTTTAGAGCAGCACAATTTGTGATAGCCAAATCTTGGAAACAACCAAGATGCCTGTCACATGAGGAATGGTTGAAAAAGATGTGGTATTTTTATACAATGGAGTATTACTCAGCTGTAAAGATTGATAAACTTGAAGCCTTCATGGATGCCATTTGAAGACATACTTATAAGCAAAATAAACCAGACCCACATGTGCAAATATCGTATAGTCTCCCTAGTATAACTCAAAAGAAGAATTGGAAATAGAAATGTATAACACAATTAAATGGAAAATGAGAACTTGTGGATTGGACAATGAGGGCAGGGAGAAGCACTGAGAAACATGACAGAGGCAGGACCATTCACTTATACACACTAGATGTGTAAGACAATGATCGTGAGAAACATCAGGAGATTTTTGAAACTAGCAGTTAAGTGGTAGGATTCTCACCCCGACTAACTATATATGCTGATACCTGTGAACCAAGCAACTGCACTGAATTTAACAAAGTGCAATAGAAGGGTCACGCTCCAAATGCCTGCCATTCTTGTCTTCTAAATAGGTATTTCTTGTCATGACATACCAGGTATTACTATACTGCCCTTTTTTAAAGGGTAGTAAATGAAAAATAAGACAAAAAATGTCATAAGACACTCATGCTATAGTGCTACTATGCTGTATATGGATGGATTTCTAAATATCTATGTAAATATATGTAAGTGTTCATTCCTATTTTTAAAATTTTTTTTTCTTCATATTTTGTACTGGAACATGACCTTGAGAGGAGTGGATATCAATGTTTAAGTTGTTAGTCTTATCTTTTTCTTTCTTTCCCTTCTTTTTCACCTAGGCCATCTACCTGTGTTCAGTAATGAGCCATAATGCAATGGAAGCTTGCTGTTCTTAGGATCATGCACTGGTGGGAGAGTGGGTCTGCTCACTCCCTGAGCCTGAGGCATCTGGGGGTTCCTGTGGCCAGTGGCAGGTCCTTCCCCTGAGATGAGCTGACTCGCACCTGGGGAGAGACTGCTATTTTGTCCGCCATGGCTTCTAAATTCTTCTGTGCTCCAGAAGCAGGGGCAGAAGAGACCCAGGATGGGCCTCCTGCTGCCAGCACAGTTGTCCACATCCCCATCACACATACTTCTTGGATGCCTTTCTCCAGCCTCAGCCACTGTGCTCTTTCCTGCTGCAGCTATAAATGGGTTGGTCGCCAGTGCACTGAGAGTGGGAGGGATTAGCTGCTGTGCTTTAATCCTCTTGGCACAGCAGTGCTTCTCTGTTCTTGGCATTGGCTGATGGAAACCTTCCCAGCGTTCCTTTCCAATATCCTGTAAAGTGGCTGGTGAGAGGGTTCCTGTCCATCTGACAGAGGACATTCTTTGAAATAACATGAGCTGGGCAAGGAGGCACACACCTGTAATCCCTGCATTTAGGAAGCTGAGGCTGGAGAATTGCTGTGAGTTCAAGGCCATACTGGAACTGCATAGTGTAACCCTGTATCAAAAAGACTGAGGAAGGAAGAAAAGAAGGAAGGAAGGAAGGAAGGAAGGAAGGAAGGAAGGAAGGAAGGAAGGAAGGAAGGAAGAAAAACCACAGAAATGATGTAGGAGACCAGAATTTCCTACTTGCAATTCACTACATCAGCCTATTGAGCACCTCTTACACAGCAAGGAAGATTAATCCTTACTTAGAATTACATCGTGCTTCCCTAAGGGGAAATAATTCCACTGTCCATATTTAGCAGCTTCAGTGACCAGTGGTAAACACCTCTGGCTGTCTTTGGAGACCCTGTCTACTTAGGTGGGGAGCCTTGATATGCAGAAGAATGCACAATACTTTTTTTCAGATTAGCATCAGCCTGTGAGCTACAGCAGCTGTCTAGGTGCCCTATATCCTAGGCCCAGGATGGGGATGAGAGTTAAAAGCTTTCCTTTCTGAAACTGGTCATAAGAAACATAGTTTACTTTCCTATTTTGGTTGATTTTCAGCTTAAGTATTAAAAAAAAAAAAAAAGTTATATATATATATATTTGGAGGATAGGCACATGGAGCTGCTGAGGATCCAAGGCAGGACTGTTTTTGAAATTGCACTGCTTCTGTTTTGCATTTACTTGAAGTGTGGTTACCTCCCACCTATTAGCTTTTAATGTAGGTACTGGTTAAAGGATATTTTGAGTAGAATACAGAATTTGGGTGGTTTGAGAGAAATCATTTTTAAAAATTTGAGCATCTTTGCATCGTAGGGGCCACGAAAAAGGACAATGCTATTTTTGGCAGGCTCCCAGGCCCAGCCAGACCCACACCCCAACACTGTCTCTGTAGCTTCCTGTGGTTTTTATGTTGAGGAGAAACAGCCTTTCTCTTGGAAGCTCCAGGATGGCAAATTTGTGCATCAGTGCGATGAGAATCTTGATATTCCCACTCTGAGGCTGAGTCCCAGCAGGCTTCATGTGGGAAGTGTGCCGCCTCACAGCTGCAGCAAGCTGAACCCAACCAGTTCTTTTCCTCCTGATAGTGCCAAGTCTGTCTATGAGAAGCTAGTTGCTTCCAGTAGCAGAGGTTATCATGCTACCAAATGGCCTGTAATAAAGTCAAGCCCCAAACCAAATTTTTCCACACATACAGATGTTGTATAGTCAGCAAAAATTGTGCATCCAACATGTTCTTACAGACCAGGAAAGGCCCCAGCCCATGGTTTTAGGAGATATGTCTATCTCAACTCCAAAGTTAGAGACAGATTCAGAAATATTCTCATTTCAGGATCTAGCTAACCTTTTAGTTGGATCAGTTGTTAAAGATTCCAGACCCTTGTTCTAGAATGCTGTTGCAGAGTTTAAACTGTAAGGTTTGCTAGATTCTTAGGATGTTTGTTTCCTTGCTTACTTGTTTGTTTGTTTAAAATAGGATCTCAATGTAGAGTTCAGGCTGGCCTTAAATTTACTATGTAGTTCAGACTGCCCTGAAACTTACTCCAGTCCTCCTGCCTCAGCCTCCCAAATGCTAGGATTACAGGTGTCACCTCACGCAG
>PVKA01020841.1:0-39672 GCA_004027165.1 Ctenomys sociabilis | reverse complement strand
ATGTGTGTGCATAAAAGACAAGGAAGAAGTAATATAAAGTCAGTGGAAAATGGAAATATACTTTTAAAGTTTCTAATCCTAGGAGAAAATTTCATCCCATGTCTTTTAAGTAGATTGTAAGTCAAAGATACAGTATAAATCTTAAAACAAAAATTAAGATTAAGCAATATTCAGAAAATTAAATATTAATTAAAAATTAAATGTTTCAAAACAATTGAACTAAGAAAAAGATTTTGTGATAGTAAAGAATTACTAACAAAAAAAATAAGATAAATACTACAATAGCAAACAAATGACCAGCACTTCTAACAGTTTGGGGATAGGATATCGTACAAGTTCTAGTATGTCGTGGACCTAGACAGTGTCCATGGTGCTTACTGGTGCCCAGGTGTCACTTGTGGGGCTGAGCTACTGCTCTTTCCTTGATATCCACCCTGTAGACCCAAATAGAATATGATCCATATGCAGGAGAAGTCCATTTGTAGAGTGTGCTGATGGAAATATTTTGCTGCTGTACACAAAAGAATAACTGAAAGACTAGTATTGTGTACCCCTTGTTCTCCTGTGTTTAATTGTTTGCCCTATTTGGTGGGTTCTTTCCATTCTTGCTCATGGGGTTGTGATCATTTTGCTCCCTCTCTAGGACATCATTTAGTAGTCTGTGTAGGCTTGGCTTTGTCATCATGAAATTCCTTAGTTGTTCTTTGTCATGAAAGTATTTTACTTCTCCATTATACTTGAAAGAGAGATTTACATTCTGGGTTGGAATTTGTTTTCTTGCAGGACTTGAAGTACTTTGCTCCATGCTCTTCTTGACTTTATGGTTTGTGAAGAGAAATCTGCCATTACTGTGATGGGTTTTCCTTTAAATGTGATCTGTTTCTTTTCTTTAGCAACTTTTAGTATACTGTTCCTGTGCTGAATTTCTGGGATCTTGATTATTATATGTCTGGGTATAGTTTTAATTGGGTTGATGTTATTTGGAGTTCTATGTGCTTCAGTTACTGAATGTCAGATTGTTTTCCCATATTTGGGAAGTTTTCTGCTATTACTTCCATCCATATTCTTTTCATATCATTTATATTGATTCCTTCCTTCTCATTGATGCCTATTAGTCTCACATTGTTCATCTTTGCATCATCTTGCAGGTGTTGAATTATTTTTTCCTGCATCCTAGTTGTTTTAGAGAGATCTTTGCTTACCTTTTCACTAGCTGCAATGGTGTCTTCAAGGTCTGAAAGTCTGTTTTCAGTTTCATTCAAATGGTTTTGCCAGCTTGTGATTGAGGTATTAATTTCCTGTGTATCACTTTCAATTTGCTTCATGCATTCTATTTCTTTCCTATATTGCTTATTCAAGGATTCCATCATTTTTCTATTTGCCTCTATTTTTATTATCAGTGTCTTCTTTAAAAGCACTTTGTACTTCTTTCATTATATTTAGCATTTCTTTTTTTTTAACTTGAGAAATTATTTCTGATCTGATTTCCTCTATATCTGTCTGCAGTTGTTTCTTTACTTCTGACGCTATTATTTCAGAGATTTCAGGTGTGTGATTTCCAATTTCTTCTATGCTAGTGTTTCCTGCATTTGTTCTGGGTGGGCTCGGGGCCTGAAAATGCATTTTGCTGCTTCTCTGTGTCATTGTGTATATCACTGTCTTCTAACCTTTGGCGTAAAACTTAGATAAAGTTATTACCTTAGCACCAGGCCCAAATCTACCAAGTTCAAACTCATCCGGGTGGGTGTGGCTTGGGTCTGGCTGCTGGGCTCCACTTCTTCCTGCTGCAGGCCTTGAAAGTGAGCCTTCAGTTCCACTCAGGCAAGATGCTCTGCTCTGGGATCAGCTGGGTGGGTGCTGCCTCTAGCGTCTTTTCAGGGAATTCTGCTGCAAGGCTCCACACTGGGCCTGTACACTGGGCCTGGGCTCTGGGTTGAATCAGGATCCAGTGGGCCCTGGGCCCTCTCACTCACACACTGGGCCTGGGTCAAATGAGGATCCGGCAGGCCTTGCTCCACTTTCCACGAAGGAACTGCCATTAGAGAAGAGAGACAAACGAGGATGCAAAGACTGTGTCTAATACGTCTCCTCTGGATGTGCACATATGGAGAATTGCACACGCACAGCCATGTCTTTCAGTCTCAATTTCCTCCTTCTTTGGTACAAAGGTGCCTGGCTTTAGGGAGGAGCATGATCTTATTCGACTGGCTTACCTCTGGACGCAAAGCCTGGTATTTAGGAAGCCAGATGTCTGTTTCTTCCGAAGGGAGCCTTTGGAAGAAAGAAGTCCTGCCACATTGTAGGGTATATAGACGATGAAATCTTCGCAGAGAGCCAGCTTGAATGCTTCCAGTACTCAGAGAGCTACAGCAGCTACTGCTCTAGGTAAGGCACACAGCCCATCCCTCTGCTACAATGTCTAAGTCACGGGTCAGACACTCTAGAACCTATAGAATAGATTCTGCATTCTATGTAAGCATGCCCAAAGCTGTGCCACACATTTAATAAAAGAAACTTGAAATCCTGGTGAAAAGGAACATCAAAGAAGGCATTTTTTGTGTTTTTGGTTTTTTTTTTTTTTGTCTTTTTGAGACAGGGTCTCACTATGCAGTTCAGGCTGGCCTTAAGCTCACTTTGTAGCTCAGGCTGGTCTCGAACTCACAACAATCCTCCTGCCTCAGCCTCCCGAGTGCTGGGATTACAGGCCTGCACCACCACGCCCGGCTCAAGAAGGCATCTTTTAAATCTAACACTAAAAACCATCTGCCATCTTCTAGAATCTGAGAAAGGCGAGTGCATGGGCTGGGTACCCCTGGGTGGATTGGAACTGATTCCTCATTTACTAATGTAAGATCCTGCACCAATCTCCAGTCTTTACTGGGTTTCTGAACTCCCAAGATCAGAATGTTGCATGAGCTGTAACAAATTTTAAGTAAGCTCTGTGTCCTTAAATTGGTTATAGGCAATAATTCTCTCAACTTCAGGCCTTAGAGGGTATTGTCTCTGGTGAGGAAAAATAGCAAGATATTTGAGATACATTTATACTGGACCAGATCTTACTGCTCTATTTTACCTTTAGTTTCCCATAGTACAGGATTTATTTCTGTCTGCACAAGGGAGGAGGCAGGATATCTGACCTAGTATAGTATTTAAACAAGATAAAATATCATTCTGTAGGAGGGAAACTGGACTTTCAGGCAAGATAAAAAAGAATGAAGAGAGAGCCATCCTAGTTACAGCCTACACATTGTGAGAAAAAGCAAATTACACCGTCTCCAGTGATGCCTTTCGCTGAAGCCTGATGGCTGGAAGGAAGGCCAGGTCTGGAAAGAACCGAGATCACACCACAGTGTCCAACCTAATCAGGTGGTTTCTTGTCCTCTAGAGTCATGATTACTCCAATTTTCTCCGTGGAAATAAAAGTCTGACCAGAGGAAAAAGGTAGAGTGCCCTGGGGCTACAGCCTTGCTGGGTCTGATTCCTCAGGCCTCTGCACCAGGGTGCAGTCCAACTTCCAGTGATCACTCTTGCAATCAGGCCATGGCCCATGGCCTTCCTAAGATGGTCTGGCTTCTTGCAGCGGTATCGGGTGAATTAAGTCACTGAGTTCTTGGAGTCTTCAGACTCAGACTTAGGATCTATTTCTTTTACGGCTGCTGCTAAGACTGCCACTTTCTCTTGGCCCATTTGTTTCTCTCCTGCTCTTGATTATAAATACTGAGGAAGCAATCTTTACTAACGCATCAGGTGCGCTCTCTGGAGCAAAGGCCGTCTTTTGTAAAGCCCTTTTTTCTTGCTGGAAAAAAGTGAAGAGAAAGCCACGAGTGAAAACCAGCTTTTTTCTAATATCTGAGGCTGACTGGGTAATAAACTTGTCTTTAAGAATCATCTGCCCTTCAGTCAGGGTCCAGGGCTGTCTGTTTCATCAGGGCCACATGTAAGCAATTAGAAGGCAAAGAGATTTTCATTTTTCTCCTCTTGAATAGTTGACTGTAGAGAGCTGCGAGTAGCCACGCCTTAAAGACACAGCCACACCTTAAAGACGGCGCTGGCTTCCTCTTTTATCCTCACCTGGGGGTGGATGCTCTCCATAGCAAATAACTTCTCGTTTTGGCTAAGGCTAAAGACTAGGGCCTTGCTTCCGTGTACCTGGACCTATCGGCTGTGCCCACGTGGCACTCCGGGGTTGGACGCCCACTGGTTCAAAAGCCATGAGCGGGCTTCTCCTAAGAGGAAGAGGGAGAGAGGAAGAGAGGAGGAGAGGAGGAAGGAGGAAGCAAGAAAGCTAGCTAGCAGGAGAAGTAGTATTGTATAGGGGTCCTGAATAAACCGTGGAAAGAAGGGCTGGTTGTCGCGTCTTCCTTGCCGGCGAGGTTGCGCGCGACAGTTGACAATTTAAAATAACTGAGAGGCCTACCAATAGTGAATGCCTCAGAGGATAAAGATGTCTGGATTTCTGTGGATTACCTTTATACATTTGGAACACAAGTAAGGATTATCTCTAAATGCAAAGAAAGTCTAAACATAAGGTAATTCTGACCATTTTCCCTCTCTCTGACAGTAGAATTCTAGCTGTAAAATATTATCATAATAAATACTTCTGCCTGCATTCCATTTTTGGCTCTAGGGGGTAGATAGTCCATGCATGGTGCAAAAGAATATTAAACTGCTCTTTTTCAATATGTGAGGGTCAAACACCCTCCAGAATGTGCTTAAGAATACATTCTAAATGAGTAGGAGATTTTGACACTGAAGTTCCTGTTTCTGAAATGCAAGAGAAATCATTTGCATCTTATCAACTTTCCTTGATTTCTATGTTCTCAGGACATCCTGAGTTGACACCTCCAAGGCAGGTGGGTGCTGTCTGGAAAGACTGAAAGATTAAGTCAGGGTGGCCTCTCCACCCATTCACTGGTACAGGATTTTATCTTTCCTGGGGACTCAACATTTTCTCCAGCAGCTGTTTCCAAAGGCATAAAGAAGAAAGCATTGCTAGAAAACCATTAATCAAAAGATCTAAGCCACTGCTTTCTAAGTTTTGAGAGAATGAGAAAATACTGAAGCGCAAGTTGGAAATAGTTGAAGCACTCTTCAGTCTGCAGAAGACATCACCTCTACAGAGAGACAGAAACAAACAAACAGCTTGGAGGAAGTTTGCCCTGAGCCCTAGGGCGAAGATGCCCTAAGGCATTTGTGCTAGCTGCCTAACCCCCCAGGCAATCACCTATTCAATCTTCCTAGCAGCAGGGTAAGGCTGCACCTTGTGCAAAGTCCATTCTAAAATTTCTATGTCCCTGAAGTGTATAGATTAAATTTATACTCGTTGCCTAGCAACCACAATTTTCATGTTAGTAAGGACATATCTATCAGCCTTTTACATGCAGAAGAAGAATCCAGACATACATAAAGAAGAGTTGACAAAACCCTCTTTTTATTCATTGTTAACATATGTAAGTCACAAGTGTAAATTCCTTCTCTGATAGTTCTGTGAAAGGCAAATGGCTGTTGCAAGTTGCCTTAGTTTGCCCTCTTAGGAGGGGCCATTTAGTGATAAGGTGATTTAGTTAATCAAAGAATTCTAAAAGATAACTCTCAGTGAGTTTGAGAAAAACTGGGGTTTCAAATTCACTAGTGATGGGTTCTGGCCCAGGTACAAACTGCTAAATTATTATGGCCCTGATTCAACATGGCTGAATCCCCAAAACAGCTTCCTCCTTCTTTCCCACTCCAGCCCCGGATACAATTTTCTTTTTATCTTTCCTGCACACACAAGGGAGCCTCCACAATCAGCTCCTTGTATGTGACTGCACCTGCCCCTCAAACCCCACCCCCAGAAAAAGTCCATAAAGTCTCATCCTTCCTATCTCGGGTCGAGGATCTGCCCATCTTCCTGCCTGTGGTCTTCTCCATGTCTTCAAAAGTTGATAAAGGTCGCCCCCCCCTTCATTTCTGTTTCTCTGCTGTACCACCACCAATGAAAAACCTAACAACTAGCATAGAGAGAAAATTTTTGAGGACTGTAGGTAGGGACAATAGAGTGATGGACAGTTTTCTGCTGGTTGCACAGTTCAGCTGTTGGGATCCAACTTCAACTGAGGAACCTTTGGGCATCCACCAGAGTTGCCCTGGCCATGACCCTACACAACCAGTAACCTGTCTGGTCAGCATTCATTGACTTCAATGTGGACTGAGCCAGAAGGTGCTGGGCAATCTGTCTGTAAGGAAGAGATAAACATTTGAGCTATCTTCATTTATAATGACTTTCCTCTTCTATGTTAATTAATGCTCATTTCCTACAGGCTCAACTGTAAAGTTCTTGGTTGTTGGATATGAGGGAAAAGTTCCTTTCTCTCTAATCTTCCATGCTTCTGAAAAGTGCAAAGTGTCAGGAAAGATTAGAAAAAGGAAGTCTCTTCTTCTCATGCTTACAGTGAGTTATTGAGACAACTTGCTCATGAAGCACCTCTCTCAGCCTGGAAATGCAAGAATGGGGAATATCAAGAGCTAATATTGCCTACTCACCAGCAGAAATCAGACCAGAAAGGAAACTGAAAGCAGAACAGGCTCAATATTTCTCTAAAGTCTTAGGATCATTGTAAATCTTTTTTGTTTTGGCAGAATGAGGGATTGAACTCAGGCCCCTGAGCTTGCCAGGCAAGTGCTTATTCTATTGAGCTATCTCCCTGACCCCTCCCCAGAGTCTTAGGAATAGCAGCAGACCTATTGTCTTTTAACTGACAGAAGGGGTTCATGGTTGATCAATAGGCATATATATTTTTAAGAAAATAGAATAGCAATAGGTAAGACATTAGAAAAGATACACGTTTCAAAACCCACAAGATGATAGGAATTCAGCAATGGCTGTTACGTCGCACATTGTTGTCTTCAATGAAGTTGCTCAGATGGTCTTATAAATATAAATAAAATTTTATATAACACATTTCACAGCACTTTCTAAATTAGCTCTGCAGCTTCCTTTCCCTGTGAGTGGCCTGCGGTGACCTGTGAAAATGGTTTGCTACCCTCTCGACCCAGAAAACCCCACAAAATCATGCAAATTAAAAAGGCTCAAATCTTCGGGTTCACTTTAAGAACACGTGAGAAACTGCCCAGGCTACCAAGGGTATGCATATGCAAAAGGCCACCAAGTGTCTGAAGGGTGCCACATTAAAGAAGCAATGTGTACTATTCGGGCGTTACAGTGGTGGAGGTGGAGGTGTGCCCAGGCCAAACAGTGGGGATGGACACAGGGTCAGTGGCCCAAAAAGAGTGCTGAATTTTTGCTGCACATGCTTAAGAATGCAGAGAGTAATGCTGAGCTTAAGGGTTTACACGTAGACTCTCTGGTTATTGAATACCCAGGTGAACAAAGCACCCAAGATGCACCGTCCCACGTACAGAGTCCATGGCCGGATTAACCCATCCATGAGCTCCCCATGCCATTCTGGGGTGAGCCTTACTGAAAAGGAACAAAGTGTTCCCAAACCAGAGGAGGAGGTTGCACAGAAGAAAAAAGAAGTTCCAGAAGAAACTGAAGAAACAAAAACTTATGGCACAGGAGCATAAATTAAGCATAAAATAAATGCAAATAAAAAAATAAATTAGCTCCGTCCTTACTATCAAAGTCCATTAAGCAGAGCTCTAACCTCACTCCACCCCCTCACACTGCTGCCTACAATAACGAACCACAGCAGGCAAGACAGGTCAGGTGAGTCCAAAGGTAGCATATATAAAACAGGAATATAAGACCTTGCCCACAAAAATAAAATGTCTCATCAAAAAAATATGAGTTTTTCATGTTCTCAATTTAAATTTATCATAATTTTACCAAAAGATGATGCATAAAAGAGAAAGAAGGCACACAATTTAAGGCATGCAATTTTCATTACCCAAGTGAGTCACGATCCAGAATACATAAAACAAAGGAGACCCTTTTCTCTGTCCAGTTATCTCTTATTTAGGTGGGACCTCCAAATGATACAGGAATGAGCTTGAGATCTCTATAATGGAATATTAAAAGTTCCAACCTGCTAGATATACAAAGTTCATGTTCTCTAAAGTTGGAGAATGAAGTTTAGGAACAATGGAGATTAATACTGGGACTATGTCTTGAGAAAGAGAGGAGGTACAGCTCCTGAGAAGTAGGAGACAACTCCAGGTGCAAGGCCCCAGCCTCCTTTTACTCAGACCTCAATTCTGCCCTTGCCTAGTCCCAGGCCGGCCGTTGCTTTCTCGCTGCACGCAGGGATGAGACCCCACCACCTCTTCCAGGGTAGCACTGAACTTGACCATGTGGCTACCTGACCATGTGGCTCAAGAGCTTTTGCAAATGGCTTTGTGGGAAGAATTTGGAATGATTCAGAGATGTCACCTGAAAGAGGAGAGCAGAATGCTGAGGCTTTTCCCTATGGGAGCTACTGGTGAGAGCTCTGAAGGCCAGAAAACTGGTGAAGACCAGGCTTAGGAACTTTACGCTTAGAAGAGGGACTGCACTGACTGTTGGAGTCCAGATGATGTGTGTTATGGCCTGGAAAAAAGTTTGTCTCCTTTTTGTTTGTGTCCAGAGATTTTTCCCAAGACAGAGATTAAGGGTGTAGGATGAATTAACTTGGCAGAAAACAAAATTTCAAGGCAGCTTAGCATTGGGACAGAGGCATGGCTACTGTTGGGAGATTTTAGCCAGATTGAAGTTGCAAATCAAGAGCAAAGAGCCCACCAAGATGATTTAAAATGTTGTGTTTAAAACACACCAGGCAAAAAAAAAAAAAAAAAAGCTCTAGGAAAGCTGTGGATGCGAAGATAGAGTTGAGGAGATCTTGACTGCTGAGAAGAAACAAGAGAATAGAAAAGACGTCCTGAGGGCATCACAAAAAGCAGCAAGTCTCCACCCTTTGCAGTCTCAAACCTGCAAAAATGAAAGGAGGAGAAAGCCACAGAGTGCCATGTTCCACAGTGGTGCACCAAGTTCCAGAACTGTGGTGGCACAGAGAATTTGTTCCTCAGAATCAGGTTCAGAGTGCTCAGTAATCCAAGCACTCAACCCCTACAGCCAAGCGAGAAGAAAGCGTGGCTACTGCTCCAGCTGCCTGCAGACTTTGCATCGTACACCTGGTGCTGGTTTTAGGTGTATGCAGAATGCAAGAGTTCTGAGGCTCAGAAGGCTTTGCCCTAGATTTCCGAAGGCCTGGGAGGCCGGGGAGTGTGCCCCTGGGAGCGCACTGTGTGAAGTGATGAGTGTGAAGCCAGGGGTGCAATGGGGAGCCCAGAAGTTTGGAAAGGCCAGGAACATGGATTATGTAAGGAAAACTGCAAGAATTTGTAAGGAGCTATTGAGCAGCCACGCCCTAAAACGGTGCTGCGGGCTAGGCTGAGAAACTTCCGCATACTTATCCCTGGGCTGTGGTTAAGACCATACTTGGAGGTCGAACGTATCTTCCTGTTTGCATAGACGTAGTCCGCCTATAGCGATAGGCCAAGTGGCAGACTGCCATTGGGACGGGGTTTCTACATGAGGGCCTAACGGGAAGTGCTCGGGGCAGTCACAACGCCATGTAAAGAAGCTCAATAAAGAAATCTGTGTGTGAAGGAAGGAACGGTGGTCACGTGTCTTTCTGCAGGCAGGAGGCGCGCGACAAGAATTGAGCAGAGTGGCCCTAAGAGAGAAGCCATGGGAGCTACAACCACCAGCACTGTAGGGGTGCAGCCGTGTAAGCCCTTTGGAGCTCACAGTTTATCACAGATTGCTTTGAACGTTCCAATGGAACTGTAGGACTTGATATTTGCCATGCTGGATTTTGGGCCTGCTTTGGGCCCAGTGCTTTGTGTCCTGCTGTTTGTACCTTTGGACATGGTAATTATCTTAAGCCGCTGAATGTTGGAAGTGCTTAACTTTTCACTTGTACAGGGGCTCACAGCTAAGAATTTGCCTTAGACCTTGGAGGAGACTTGGAATTTGGGATTCTCAGAAATGCTGAAACTATTAGGGCTTTGGCAACTTTTAGAGATGGACTAAATGCTTTTTGCATAAATTGAGGGCAAGGGTCTTTGCAGAGCTGAGGAAGAATGTTACACTTTGTATCTACAGTCCGCCCCAAAGCCTCATGTGGTCATGGGAGTGGGCTTTTCAGAGGTAGCTAAATCTGGAGTTTGTGACTGGTTCACTGTCTAGAGCTGGGAACAGGGGTGTGAGTGCTGCTCCCGCCCTAGCGTGGGCAGTCTGCATACAATGTAAGGGACAGGAGTGGCCTTGCTCTCTGCTCCTCCTCCCACTTTGCTCTTGTTGCTCTTGCTGTTTTTCATCGCCATGAACTGCTGTTCTCTGCCTTGTACCATCCTTCCTTGGAGCCAGTCAATTATGTGAAACCTCCACCAACTGTGAGCTAAATAACCCTTTCCTTTCTTAATTCCCCTTCCAATCTTGGGAAAGAATTCAAGATACAGATAATCGAGTCACGGAGAACCTTAACTAATCATGACCTAAAAAGGATCTCTCTATAACATATCCCAATTGAGACCTTGAAGTCTAACACAGACTCTTAAAAGCTGTTAGAGAAAAATAGCAAACGAAACAAAGATAAACCCGGTAGGATTCCAGAAAGCTTCTTAACAAAATCCTTAAATGTCAGGAGAGCTTTGAGTAAAGCGTGTCAAAGACAGCAACAAAGCATCCTTTTAACCCAGAGTAAAATGACCTGTAAAATTATCTTTCTAAATGGATGGATAAATCAGGAGTTTCACGACACATAACACCTTAAGAAAAATAAGAAAAGCAAGCAGCACTCTAAAACATTCTTGAAAATGTCCCAGATGGAGATAGTGAAACCAACAACCCCAAAAGCCCAGTGAAATGCACATACCAAGCAGAATGCAAAAGGAAAAAATAAAGGAGTCGACAAAAAAAGCCCTGCAATACCAGAAATATTTCTGTGCCTTCTAATAATGACTTCTGATAGAAAGTCACTGGTCTCTCTAACTGCAGTGGAACACTCATCTGACAAAACCAAACAAAAAAGGGGTGACATAAATAAAGGACTGATAGGCCAGATATGCAGCTGCTTTCTCTTAGTACAATGAGAAGAAAGGTTTGTACTAATATTGTGTAAACAAGACACGCCTACATCTTGTTCTCTGAATAACTACCACAAAGACAACAATATACAGTGTATTAATTATTGTAACTGTCCTACTAACCTGTTTTGAAGCTGTTTCATTGCTATTTTATCTTTTTTTCTCCTTAAAATGAATAAAAGATTAAGAAAATTTTTTCTGAAAAGGTATTCTAAAAATTCTCACTACAAGAACATTTCTAGTAACTATAACTGTGCAATGATGAATATGCAAACTAGCTGGACTGTGTCAGTGGCATTGTACTCAAATATAAAAACATTAAACACATGAATATATATATATATGAAAGTCATTGGTCTGCATTCCCCCATCAAAAGGCAGAGATTGGTAGATGTAATTTAAAAATTTTCAAACATTTAGATATGTAGAAATGAAACCACTGACCATGAAAATCAAAGCCATAGATATACACTTCATAAATAACTTTAATTCTCAACTATATACACCTTAAAAATGAATGTAGGATGTCTCATTCATAGTCAGCATTTTTGTGCTCAGTTTTATGATAAGTAACTGATTAAAATGCATTTAAAAATAAAGCAGTCCTAGAAGGGAAGCTTGCTGCTAAGAATGCCCCCATCAGAAAAGCACAGTGAGCCTAAATAAATGACAGAGATGCACCTCAGAGTCCTAGGAAAGCAAGAAGAATCCAAACTCAAAGTTCATACAAGGAAGAAAATTGTAAAGATCAGAGTAGAAGAACTGGAGACTAAGAAAAAATTACCAAGGTTGCATAAATCAAAGAGTCGGATCTTTGAAATTATAAGACAAATCTTTACCTAGCTTGCCAAAGCCAGGAAAGACCCAAATGAATGCAATTATTTTAAAAGGGCAAGGGCTGGGGATATAGCTCAGTGGCATAAGTGCCTGCCTGGCAAGCACAAGATCCTGAGTTTGATCCCTGTAACAGAGGAAAGAAAGAAGAAAGAGAGAGAGAGAGAAGAAAAGAAAGCAGACAGACAGGCAAGCAAAATCACAAAGAATATTTCCAAAGTCTATATTACCAAGAACTATTTTGAAAGCTCATATTTAACAGCAAAAAATGACCTAATCAATCTGATAAGAGTCTTTTATAACAAAACTCTTTCCAATATCTTTTTTGTCTTTTTTTTTTTTTTTTTTTTTTTGAATACTGGGAATCAAACTCAGAGCTTCATGCTTGCCAGGCTGGCTCTGCCACTGAGCAGTTTTCTCTGCCACTCAGCACCTTGGGCACCCCAGTCGGGCACTTGATCCACTGAGCTGTCTCCCCAGCTCTCCATGTTTGAGATGCAGGACTGTCTTTTAAAGACAACATGCCAAAATCAGATGTCAACGAAGAGTACTACATGGAGAATATGGAGAGAGAAATTTCTGTGATGGAACATGCCCAGGGGGCACTCTTAGCAGTAAGCTTCCCTTTTAGGACTGCTTTATTTTTAAATACACTTTAAACAGTTACTTATTGTAAACTAAAAGTAAAAATGTTGACCATGAGAACCAATATTTTCAAAATGGCCACACTAATAAAACCAACGTATAGATTTAATGCAATCCCAATCAAAATTCCACAGCTTCCCTCACAGAACTAGAGAAAACAATCCTAAAATATATTGGAACAAGAAGAGACCTAAAGTAGCAAACATTTCTGGACAATGGGAGAGAAGCAGGAGGCATCACAATCCTGCGTTGAAGTTATATTATAAAGCTACGCTGATTAAAAACAAACAAACAGCATGGTACTGACTCAAAGACAAACGCATACATCAGTGAAATAGAACAGCAATAGAATGGCAGAAACAACCCTGGAACATTCAGCCATCTTTGACATAAAAAAGAAACACACAAAGAAGGAAAGATGGCTTCTTTATTCTTTTTTGGGTATTTTGGACACATAGTCTCACTACATAGTTCAGGCCGGCCTGGTACTCACTATGTAACCCAGGCTGCTCTCAAACTCACAATAATCTTCTTGCCTCAGCCTGTCGAGTCCTGGGATTGCAGGCATGTGCCACCACACCCGGCAATGGCTTCTTTGATAATGTGCTGGGCAACTGATTTCACACATGCCAAAGGCAGAATTGAGACCTGGGTCTCTCAACATGCACTAAAATAAAATACGAATGGACCAAGACCTGGATACTAAAACAGGAACAATATGGTAGAAGGTAGAAGTCATAACCCTTGAAGACAGACGGATGTTCTGAACAGAGCCCCAGCTGGGACTGGGGAGATAGTTCAGTGGCATAAGTGCCTGCCTGGCAAACTCAAGGTCCCTAGTTCAACCCTGGTACCACAAAAACAAAAAAGAACCCCAGTTGTACAATAAATGACATCAAGAATCAACAAATAGGATTTTATCAAATTAAAAAGTTTCTGCAGAGTGAAGGAAACACCTAAAGGAGTAAAGAGACAAATTACAGAATGGGAAAAGGAGGTTCTTTTCAGACAGGAGACTAATATCTACAGTATATAAGTGAAAAAATGAGACGCCCCCATAAAAACCAAATTTTAAAAATAGACATTTGAGACAAATAGACATTTCTCTGAAAAAACACAAGTGGCCAATAAATGCATGAAAATAAAATGTTCACTATCATTGGCTGTGAAAGAAATACAAAATAAAACAACACTTAGATCCCATCTTACTCCAGAAAGGATGGCTGTCATCAAGAAATCAAATACCAGACCCTCTGAAGCTGCAGGGACAAAGGACCCCTTCTATATTGTTTATGAAATATAAATTAGTACAACAAATGTGTAAGTCAGTTTGGAGATTCATCCAAGAACTAAAAATAGAAATTCTATTTGACCCAGGTATTTTCCTGAGCTAAAGACATTGTATCGCAGTGACGTATGCATGCAAGACTTGCAGCAGCCCGACTTGCAATAGCTAAAACTGGAAAGTGGCCTATTCATCCATCAGCCATGCGTGGGCTACGCAATGGGTGATGTACACAATGGAGAACCTCTCTCCACTAAGAAGGGCAAACTTGATAGATCTGAGGAAAATGAAATGGATGCGCCTGAGACCATAATTTTTTAAGTGAAGCAAATCAGATAGAGAAGTATAAATACTGCGTGATTCCCAAGAAGCCAAAATATAACTAGTTTAAAAATATAAAGTAACAGACAGTTGGTACATACTGGGGAGATGGGTCCTGTAAACTAGGAAGGAGATCTAGAGAGGCAGGGAAGGTGAGAGAAGAGAGGACAAGGAGAAGTAAGTCAAAGTCAAGATGCACTGTGTGCTTGTGTCAATAACCCGCACCTAACGCAATCATTGTGTGCTGAAAATATACATTAATGAGAGAGAGGGGGAGGGAGAGAGAGAGAGACGGAGAGAGAGAGAGAGAGAGAGAGACAGGCAGGCCGAGACAGAGACACAGAGAGATCTTGGGAATGGAACACAGCTTACCAAGTCCTTCAAAATCCTTGTTTTTGAAACTAGGTTTCTGTAAGTCTCTAAGTTGCCAAGCTGGCCTCCAACTCACAATTACCTTACTCTAGAGTATCAGTTAAGATTCACAAGAAGAACAGGCAATGTAATGTAATATATATATATATATATATTAATATGTATGAAGGATTTACACCAAAGGCTTACAACAGCTGTTGAGCATTTAGGGCAGAAAAGCGCTCAAGGTCTGCTCATGTACTGGAGAGACCGAGGCTGCGGTCAGAAGTCAGAGGCCTGGGGCTCGCCGCAGAGCGCGGTGTGAGTCCATGTCAGAAAGCGGACGCGTCTGCGTTCCTCTTTGGCAGGATGAAGTCTGTGCTGGAGTCATGGAAACCCTGATTCGGAGGCGACGGGAAAGACTGGAGCTCCTCCGAGGAAGCCAAGGAGAGCGCGCCTTCCCTTTCCCCTTTTGTTACATCCACGCTGCGCGTTCATCTGCGGGCGCCTCCGCCATCCCGGGCGGGCCTTCGCTCTTCACTAAGTCAGTCATCCAGACGCACTCAGAAACATGGGACGTTCATCTGCTTGGTGTTTTTTTATTCAGGCTGATACCACAGTTATCTCAGACTCCCCAGTCTCCCCAGTACCTGGGGCTGGGGGGTACCACAGGGCCTGGCTTGCTCCTCAGTTTTCGAGTATGTGCTGAGAAGAGGGACATCTGGTATCTCTGGACTCCGAGGATGCCACTTAACCACCCCCCTTCAGCGCAGCATTCGCATGCCTGTCCCCTCCTGACCCAAGCATTCCTCCTGGGAAGCCGCCTCCTCCAGGAAGTCCTTGTCTTGCTTTGCGATTTGGTCTGGTTGGCAAGGAATCAAAGCATGTTCTGGGAGCGCCAGAGCAGAGAGGTGGGTGCTCCACCCCTGCTTTCAATCCTTCCCCCCCTTGTTGGCAGAGCCATCGCCAGTTGGGCTGGGTGTCCTTGGCCCCACTGCTCCATGTCTTTGCTGCACACGCTCAGGATCATGTGTGGCCCGACACCCATCGCCACGGCTTCCTGGCATGTGCCGGGTGCGTGGAGGGGACCTCCCCCTGGAAGCAGGGCTGCATGGTGCCCCCTCCTGAGGCACGCGCTGCATTGTGACAAGGTGCAGGGGCCACAGGCCAAGACCTATTAGCACACCAGCGCTGTGCTCCTCCCCTTGTCAGGCCGCTCCCGCCATCACGTGCCAGTCCTCATGACCTCAGGTAAGGTAATCGCCAGTCACTGCTAACAGGGTTCCATTTCCAACACAAAAGAACTAGGGGACACATTCACACCCTAGCAACCTGTAAGCTGAGGAGCACAGTGTCTTTCTGGGAAATGAGGAAGTCCTCACTTAGTCGGGAGATGACTTCTGAGAGCATCTTGAAGGCTGCTGTGGACCCGCCAGCTGCTAAGTGACAATGAAGGGCATCCCAGGGCTGCAGGAGAGGGACTCAGGCTGGGCAATGACATGATTTGGCTTCTGTTCAAAAGGAGCCCTCACTTGAGAACACCCACTCATTTTCTATGGCAGGTGAAATCGTCACACAATATGGCAGAAGGAACTGTGTTATCCTTGTCCCTGGGCTGCAGGGGAAGAGCTGCAATGCAGAAGCCTAACTCCCAGTATCTTGCGCTGCCTGTCTGCAGCCTCATGACCCAGGTCATCACTTTACCTCTCCAGCCCCTGACAGTGTCCGAGAGTGCAGATCAGAAGCCAGCAAGGCCACGTCCACAAGGGCTAAGGCAGCGTGTCACCATAGCAGTGATGCTTGGGCTTGATGGCTCTTTGCTGGCTGTGGCCATGCTGTGCTTTCTGGGACAGTGAGCAGCGTTGCTGGCCTCTGCAGACCAGTCACCTACCAAACCCACACTCCTATGTAATGTGTGCAAACTAAAGATGTCCCCAGCGCTTGCCAGCTGGCCTCTAGGGGTCATAAGTCACTCAGCTTCTTGGACCAGCAGTCCAATACCATTCTTGTCATTTCAAAAGAACTGAATAAGTGTTTCTCACGTGCCCTGAGAAGCAGGGTGGTAAGGATGGAGGGGACAGCTATGAGCAGCTACAGCAGCATCCCTTGACAGTGGCGGTGCCATTGGCAGGGGGGTCACTGCGCCAGCTGCTCCAAGGGAGCCCTTGTCCTTCAAAGGGCCAGGAGGAACAGAAGGGGATGTGGCACAGGTCTCTGAGCTAGACACACCGACGGCTGTGAGGCAAAGTGGCCACCCGTTCTCCACCAGGCACTATCTTGGTGGTTCTGAAGTTGTGACTGTCACTGCTTCTCTGTATGTTTTCTAAACTCCCACAGGGTAGGAGGCTGGAGGGGATAGATAAGTAAATAAATAAATAAGCAAACATGTTCTTTCCTTTCCCCTTTAGGAGCGCAGAGGTGAGAGGTACATCTGCTAGGGAAGCTCTTGGCAAGACAGAGCTCCTCCTTGAGGTTCCAGGCAGTTGCTCCTGTGATCCCATGTCTAAGGGGGAGAATATGGGGGCTCACTGAGGGAACTCTCTATTTTTTTAAGGTGAAATTTTTAAGACGTAGAAGATAGAATTTCCACTTCACATCTGCTTCTGCATCTTTTGACTGGATTTACACTGTGGTCACCCTCTGGTGACATCTCTGGGAAGTGACATCTCTGTCTGAAAGGCCCTGTCCAAAGCTTGGGCAGGGAGGGCAAGAATGAACAATAGTAGTGAGGGGGCAACATTTTCACCTCACAATTCAAGGTAGAACCTCAAAATACGCTGGAGCCCTCAGTCACGCACCAAACACAGGGCGGAGGTTATCGTGGCAATTTCCCATCAGTGTGAAGAGGACACGCCCCCAGGCCTCACGAGGGGCATGGGCTCTTGGGCCCTTGATGTCTGTCTAGCTACTCACTTGTTCCTTGTCCAGCCCAGTGAGCGAGATTTCTTAGAAAGTGAGAAAATGGGAGGGGGGGCAGTAACCCCTTCACACAGGGACACAGTGGTGTCTATTCATTTCAAATGTCCATTTTTTAAATTTAGTCTTTTATCTTTGGCAATCTGGGTCTTTTTTCAGTTTTTGGTTTTTATTTTTCCTCCCTCTGAGAAATATCTGGCCAAAAAAAAAAAAAAAATGCCAATTTTCAGTTTGTCTTTTCACACCACTAATTATTTCCTTCACTGTTCAGAAACTTTTTAATTTGTTATAACCCCATTTCTTGATTCCTAATGTTATTTCATGTGCAAATGGAGTCGGACTCAGAAAGTCTTCCATCTGCCTAGATCTACAAAAGTTTGTCTTTTGCCTCCTAGCAGATTAAATGCTTCTTTTTAAATATTTGGGTCTTGGTCCATTTTTATTTTATTTTAGTACACAGTGAAAGAAATGGGTGTGGATTCAGTCATTGGAATGTGTGCAATCTACATCCATCCATCCAGTCATCTTTTCCCCATTGTGTGCTTTCTGCTCTGTATTAAAGACTGAATGTACCTGGGGTTGATTTTGCATCGATTGTTCTGTTTCACTGACATACACATTTGCTTTTGTGTCACTACTGTTATGGTTGGTGTCTAGGGACCTCTGCAGTCCCTGGGGTGGCTTCTAGAGTTTATGATTAATTCATGATCCAACGCTGCGATTACAGGTGGGAGTGCCACCCCCACCTGGGGGCGGGTAATCTGCGTTACAGATGTGAGCTGGGGGGAGAGGTGAGCCAGCTGCAGCGGCTGCTGCTCCTCCCTTGCCCTTGGCTGTTTCTGCCACCCTGAGCAGCTGCCCTCTGCCACGTGGCACTGCCTTGGGGCCAACCAAGTATGGGCTGAAACCTCCACGCACTGTGAGCCAAATAAACCCTTCTTTCCTTAATTTTGGACGTTGGCTTTTTATCCCAGGAATCAGAAAAAACCACCATGCTGAGTGTTTTGCTTGTTTGTTTGTTTATGTTGTTCCTACCTTTGGAGCTTGTAATAGAACTTGAAATCCGCATGCGTGATGCTTCCTGTTTGCATGCTGTTATCCAAGACTGCTTTTGCTATTCAGGGTCTCTTCTTTTTCCAATACATTTTAGGATTGTTTGCTCCTGTTCTGTAAGAAGTGTTGGTGGTTTTTTGGATGAAATTATACTGAATCTATGCATCAGTTTTGTAGTATGGCTACTTTGACAGTTTTGATAGAATGGTCATTTTTGGCCTATTCAGTAACAAGGAGTATTTTACTATTTTCTGATATCTTCCTTGATAGTCTTTTCAGAGCATGGTAGCTTTTGTTACAGAAGTATTTCACTTCATTGATTGGTTAATTCCTATGTATTTAATTTGTCTTGAGGGTATTGCGAATGCTATGATTTTTGAGTTCTTTTTCAATGGATTCATTATTGGTGTACAGGAATGCTGGATTTTTGTGTGTTGATTTTATATCTTTCTACTTTGTTGAATTTGATTAATTTTTCTACAGGTCTTTTCATGGACTATTTTGGATATTCATGTCATCTGTGGATACTTTTCATTTCTTTCATTTATCTAATTGTTCTGACTAAAGTTTCCAGTAGTATAAAGGAATGGTGATCTCTGTCTTGTTCTTCAGTTAATACGATATTGACAGTAGCTTTGCCATAAATGGTTTTTACCAGCTTGAGATGCGATCCCCTATACAATTTTCTTCTGAGCTGTTCAGTACCAGTAAAGTAGCAGTTTTCAAAGTAATTGCTGATAGTTTTCAGGATTTCAGTAATGTTCTCTGTGTTTACACTTTTTTAGTGCTAATTACCTCAATGCCATCTTTGTTTTCCTTGTTTTGGTACGTTGAGTAAGAGCTTGTCTATTTTGTCATTTCAAAGATCCATCTTTATGGTTCACTGACTATTTTTTGCTAGCCTCTGCTCTGATCTTCAGTAACTTTCTGTCGTGTATTGGCTCTGAGTTCTGATTGTTCTTATTTTTCTAGGACTTTGAGGAGCACCGTTAGGCTATTTGGGCTCATTCCATTTTTCTAATGTGGAATTCACAGCTATACGCTTCCTTTTAAGGATTTCTTTCTTTTTTAATGCACTGTTAATAATTATTTATTATAAAACTGAAGTTGAAGGTGTTGGCTGTGACCAGGCAGTCCTATATCCATTTGTCTTAGAGCTGTACACATTTGTGAGCTGAGACTACTTAGTCTTTTTTTAATGTATTTAATACAGGGTCTCACTATACAGAGGGGACTCACAGCCATCCTCCAGTTTTCAGCCCTATACTAAGCACTGGAATTACAGGCACTCACCACCTTGCCCAGTCTCAGTTGCCCTCTCAGCGTGCCAGGGCAGAGGCAGGTGCAGCATCAAGCCCCAGTTCCCTGCATCTGCCTAAGCAGGTGCTTTAGTCCACTGAGCAATCTGGTCAGCCTTAGTTGAGACTATTAAAAAATTGCATATTCCTGTACATGAACAACAAACTCACTGAGAGAGAAATTAAAGAAACAACATCTTTCATAATAGTATCCAAAAACATAAGACACTTAGAAATCAATCTAACAGGGCTGACCAGATAGCTCAGCAGATTAAAGTGCCTTCTTAGGCAGATGCAGGGACTGGGGTTCGATCCCCAGCACGCTGTGCTGGCCCCAGCCCCGAGGCAAGCTGAGATGGTGACGGAGACTGGATGTGGTGGTATGCGCCTGTAATCCCAGCGCTTGAGTGGCTGAAAACAGGGGGATCGCCACCAGCCCGATCTGGGTAGTGAGACCCTGTGGACCCTGTACTAAATACATAAAAAGAAATTAATCTAACAAAGGAAGTAAAAAATATCTATACATTGAAAATTATAATGCTCTGAGAAAGAAGATGTCAGAAAATGGAAAGATGTCACTTGCTCGTGGGTAGGAAGAACTGGTGTTGTGAAGATAATCATACTCCCCAAAGCTGTTATGCAGATTTAATACCATCCTGATCAAGACAGTATAACACCTCAGAGATCTACCCTAAAGTTCATTTGGAAACAGAAGAGACCTAGAATAGCAAAGGCAATCCTGGGCAACAAAGGCAAGGCAGGAGGCATCACACTCCCTGACTTGAAATTATACTACAAAATTCTATAATCAAATCAGCATGGTATTGGCAAAAAACTCAAACCTGAGGATCAGTGGAATAGATTAGAAGATGCACACACAACTGTAAACACACTCAGCCACCTTATCTTTGGAAAAGGGGTCAAACATGTTCACTGGAAGAAATGCAACCTGCTTAATAAATGGTGCTGGAATAACTGGCTTTCCACCTACTGAAGACTAAAACTAGACACATGTCTATCACCATGTACTAAACTAAAATCAAAATGGATCAAATATCTAAATATTAAAATAAAAACATTAAATCTACTGGAGGAGAAAGTAGGCTGAAATCTTGAAGACATAGGGATAGGCACAGAGTTCATGAACAAATCCTAAATTGCAAAGAAAATACTTCAAAGAATCAACAACTGGGCTCTCATCTTATTAAAATATTTTTACACAACAAAAGAAATCACCAACAGAGTAAACAGACAACCCACAAAGTGGAAAAAACTTTTAGCCAACTGTTCCTCAGACAAAGGACTTCTATCTAGAACATAAAAAAGACTGAAAAAAAAAAGAAACAGGACCCCTAAATTCAATTACCAATCAAAACATTGGGATCTGAGATGGGCACACAGTTATCAGATGAAGAAATATAAATGACAAAACAATGTATGAAAAAATGTTCAAAAAAAAAAGGAAAAAAATGCTCAACATCATTGATCATCCAAGCATTACAAATTAATCAACACTGAGATTCCATCTCATCCCAGAAAGAATGGATATAACCAAGAAATCAGACAATAACAAATGCTAGTGGGGATGTGATGAAAAAGGAACCTTCCTCCACTGCTGATAAGAGTGTAGCCTGGTATAACTACTGAAGAAATCAGTGAAGAGATTCCTCAAAAAACCAGGAGTAGAGGTCCCATTTGACCCAGCTACACTACTTCTAGGCATTTTCCCAGAAGAATTAAAAACGTCATATCTCAGTGAAATATGTGCGCCCATGCTCACAGCAGCACAATGTATAACAGCTAAATCTTGGAAACAACCCAAATGTCCGTCAGCTGAGGAATGGAAAAATAAGGTGTGGCATTTTTATGCAATGGAGTAGTACTAAGCTTTAAAGAATGATAAACTCAAGACTTTTACAATTATATGGATGCAACCACACTATAAGTGAACTAAATCAGACTAACAGGCACACATATCATCCTGCCTGCCTAAGAAAGAGTGATTAATATTGTGAAAGGAGCAGAAGCTGCTCAAAAAGAAAGAACTAGCATGCAGGAAAGGAGAAATATATATATATACATATACATATATATATATATATATATATATATATATATATATATATATATATATACATATATATATATTTGTATATACAAGACAGCTAAGGTAATTATACTACTAATTCACCTTAGTTCATTGAAAAAGAATGGCTTGGGTTCATATTGTATAATTATGCCTATATCTGGAAGTCTGAGCAAATATTTTAAAGATAAGAATATACATTATATGAACCATTTTAATCTTTTACTACCTTGTTTGAAAATACTGTATCATTACTTTTATTATGTTTTCTCCTTTTTATTTTATTCTATGGAGAGACAAATATCAATGAGACAGTTTCAAAGCTGATTAATAGGACAGTTTCAATAATTAATACATTGTACATTGTTATCTTCTTAGTGGTTATCTATAATCAAAGAAGCAGACAGGATATCCTCTCTAAACATTATTACTACAAATCTTTCTTCTCATAGAATTAAGTGAAAGTAGCTGTATATGTATCCTGACTATTCAAATACACAAATACAAAATGGTCCTTCCTTTGTATCCCCTTTTTATGTTTAGTCCTGTCAGAGATGGGTATTCTATTGGCATCTAAATACCATAGGTGCTTGAACTCAGGAAAACACTCCAACATATCCAGCAGTCCACAATAGTAGCGGGTTATCCACAGAATTTGTTGACTAGAGCATTTTACAGCTCAGCATATTAATATGGCTTTACTTTATATACCTCATTTTATATTTTTCTGCTGGATGATTAAGACCAAGATAAAGTGAGACCTATATGACAAGAAATGTAACTTTTGTATCTGATAAGGTCAGTCAAGTCCCCTCAGGATTTATCCTGTAACCCTGTACCACACTTTGTAGAGCCCTTGCCAGTGTCAGCCATGTGGATGAGTCATGGCCATTGCTTGACCCATTGGCTTTCTGTGAAAGCCTGAAAGAAAGTTTTCTCTCCATGTGACTCTCCTTAGTCACACTATACATCATTGATTGCATTCCTCTGTGGCTCCATAGTCTCCTTGAATAGAAAATTTGGGGCACTACTGAGTTACATGATGGTACAGTACAGGTTCTCCTAAGTGTTGAGTCTTCACTGACCTTGAAAGGCTAGGGCCAAAGTGTTGGGTGTCCTTGCAGCCCTTCCTTTTCTCCAATTTTTTATCTGCAAACTTAGGTTGTTAACCCTCCAGAAGAGAAGCTGATTATTACCCTGCAAAATATGCAGTTCAGTTTACCCTCATTATCTATCAAACATCTTAGGCATAACATGGAACCAGTATTTTCCATCAAGTATTGATGTAGTGAACTTTAAGTCTTTACAGAATATGAGGGAAAAAATTTAAAAATAGGAATAGACACATATTTTTACACAGAAATTTATAAATCTAGCCATATACAGCATTGTAGCAGAACCATCCTGTGACATTTTTCCTTGTGTCTCTTTCTTTTTTTCATTTATTACCCATTAAAAGAACTTTTCCTTGTGAGACAGTATGGTAATAATTGGTATGTCATGACAAGAAGTACGTATTTAGCAGGCCAGAATGACAGGCATTCCAAGTGTGACTCTTCTATTACACATTGCTATCTTCAGTGCAGTTGCTTGGTTCACAGATAACAGCATATATAGATACTCGGGTTGAGAATCCTACCATTTAACTGCTACTTTTGAAAACCTGCTGATGTTTCTCAAGATCATTGCCTTGTACATCTTGTGAGTACAACTGTATGGCTTTGTCCCTGTCCTGTTTCCCAGCTTTTCTCCTTGCCCTCTCCTCATTATCCAATCCTCAAGATCTCGCTTTCCTGTTAATTGTGTTATACCTTTCTATTTGTATTTCTTCTTTTGATTTCTTAAACTAGGGAGAGTATGTGAAATTTGCACATGTAGGTCTGGTTTATTTCACTTATGAGTATATCTTTGAGTGACATCCACTTAAATATAAATGCTTCTAATTTTATAGCTGAGTAATACTCCATTGTATAAAGATACCACATCTTTTTCAACCATTCCTCATGTGATGGGCATCTTGGTTATTTCCAAGATTTGGCTATCACAAATTGTACTGCAGTATATCACTATGATATGACATTTTCCGTTCCTCTAGGAAAATTCTCAGAAGAGGTACAGCTAGCTTCAATGGGATTTCCAGTCCTATTTTCTTAAAGCATCGCCACACTGATTTCCACAATGGTTGCACCAGTGTACAATCCCACCGGCAGTGGAGAAGGGTTCCCTTTTCCCCACAGCCTCTCCAACATTTGTTGCTGGTTGATTTCCTTATGATAGCCATTCTTTCTGGGGTGAGATGGTATCTCAGTTGTTTTTGAAATGCAAATTGTGAAATTTGTTGCTGGTTGATTTCCTTATGATAGCCATTCTTTCTGGGGTGAGATGGTATCTCAGTTGTTTTGAAATGCAAATTGTGAAATTTGCATTTCACAGATGGCTAGTGATGTGGAGCATTTTTTCATATATTTATTCGCTTCTTTAATTTCATCCTCTGAGAAGTGTGTATTCACCTCAGATGCCCATTTCTGGATTGGGTCTTTAAATTTGAGGACCCTAATGTATTTTAGTTTTTTATAAATTCTAGAGAGCAGATCTTTGTCTGAGTGCTTATTAGTTAAGATGTTTTCAAAATTTGTGGGTTGTCTTTTCACTTTGTTGATAATTTCTTTTGATGCGCAAAAACTTTTCAATAAGAGTTGATCGCAGTTGTTAATTCTTTCAAGTGTTTCCCATGCGACTATATGTTTGCTTGAACTATTTGCCTACTCCTATGTCTTCAAGAGTTCCTCCTACTTTCTCTTCCAGGAGATTGTTTCTGTTTTAATTTTTAGATCTTTAATCCATTTTGGCATTAGCTTAGTGCAACATGAGTCAAGTTTTGGTTTTCAGCATGTAGAGATCCAGTTTTTACAGCACCATTTGTTGAAGAGGCTATCTTTCTTCCAGTAAGCATGTTTAACCCCTTTGTTGAAGATCAGGTGGCTGAGTGTGTCTGTAGAGGCTTCTTCATCTTCTAATCTATTCCATTGATCCTCAGGTCTATTTTGTTGTCAATACCATGCTGATTTTATCACAGTACCTTGGTAGTATAGTTTCTGGCCTCCTGCCTCCTGCCTTGTCCTTGTTGGCCAGGATTATCTTTGCTACTCTAGTTCTTTTCTGGTTCCAAATAAATTTTAGGAATGATTTGTCTAGGTCTGGGAGGTGTGTTTGCGGCAGCTTGATAGGGATTGCATTAAATCTGTACAACAATTTTGGGAGTATGGCCATCTCCACGATGTTGGTTCTTCCTATCCAGGAGCAGGGAATATCTTTTCATTTTCTGAAATCCTCTATGATCTCTTTTTTTAGGGTACTGTAATTTTCCTTGAAAAGATCTTTGACTTCTTTGGTTAAATGAATTCCAAGGTACTTCATTTTCCATAAAAGGTAGTGTTTCTCTAATTTCCCCCTCAGTGTGTTTGTTACCTGTTTACAGGAATGTTATTGGTTTTTGAGTATTAACTTTGTATACTGCTGTTACGATTTGTGTCTAGTGGTCCCCCCAAAGCTTCATGTAGTCATGGGGTGAGGACTTCTAGATTTTGTGATTACTCATGATCTACTGGGATTAGGTGTGATCCAAGGACGGAATTATGGGTCTTAGTACTGCTGGGATTATGGGTGTGAGTACTACATCCCACCCTGGGGTGGAGAGCCTGAATGTAATATAAGAGAGAGACAGACTATCTATTACTCATTGCTCTTTGTTGTTGCTGTTCTGTCACCATGAACTGCTGCTCTCTGTGTTGTGCCTCTCCGCATGGGAGCCAACTAAATATGGACTGAAACCTCCAGTAACTGTGAGCTAAATAAACCTTTCCTTCCTTCATTTGGGTATTGGGTACGTGTTGGGTATTTGTCCCAGAAATGAAAGAAGAGTAACTAAGACAGAATTGGGTGCCACAGGAGATGAGTCATTGCTGTGGCTAAACCTGACCATGTGGATTAGAAGTTTTGGGGACTGGCTTATGGGAACAGATAGGAAAGGTTCAGAGATGTTGCCTATAAGAGAAGCACTGGAACAGCTTTGGCTGTTCTGTTTGGGAGATTCTGGTCAGAGCTCAGAAGACCAGAGGCTGATGGAAAGCTGGCCTGTAAAGACCTGGATAGGGAGGTTTCTGCTGGAAAAAAGGACAGCATTGGTTGTTGGACTCCAGACGATTTGTGCTACGATTTGGCCAAAAGACTATCTGAATTTGGCTCATGTCCAGAGACTTTGCCTAAGACTGAGTTTAAGCATGGTGGGCTGATCAATCTTTCAAAAGATATTTCAAAGCAGCCAAATACTGGGGCTGTCGCATGGCTGTTATGGGGGGCTTTTAGCCAGATTCATGTGGAGAATGAAGAGCAAGGAGCTCAGCAGGACGTTCCCAAATGTTGTGAGTTTGGCCAGAAAGGAAGCACCAAGAACGCTGTGGACTGCAAAGATGGAGCGGAGAGGATCTCCATTATGCAGAAGGAACAAGAGAATGGAAAGGATGGCCTGAGGGCAACACAGGAGATGGCAGGTCTCCACCCTTTGCAGCCTCAGAACTGCAAAGGTCAGGAACTTTGCCCTGAGGGGAAAGCTTCTGAGCCCCGTGTTCCAGAAAGGCCGCAGCAGCCACAGCACATTCCAGAATGGCACCAGCATGGAGAATTTGTTCCTGGGAATCAGGGTCAGAGTGCTCAGCCACCTACGCACTCAACCCCCACAGCCAAGAGAAAGGAAACCCTGCCTACTGCTCCAGCTGGCAGCAGACCTCGGCATGATCCACGTGGTAATGGTTTTAGGTGCATGCAGAATGCAGGAGTTCTGAGGTTAAGAAGGCTTACCCCCTGACTTCAGAAGGAATGATTCTGCTTCCTTTTCAATTTCACTTAAGAGTTAGTGGAGTGTAGGGATTATATCTTCTGTGAATTTCTTGTAGAATTCAGCTGTGAGTCCATCAGGACCTGCACTTTTCTGTGTCTGTAGGCTATTTATTGCATTTCATATTTCATTGGCTGTTATTGGGTTATTGAGAGTTGTTATATCTTCTTGATTCTGTTTTGGTAATTTGCACCTTTCTAAGAATCTGGCCATTTCATCTATGTCTTCTATTCTGTGAGTGTAAAGATTCTTGAAGTAGCTATTTTTTTAAATTTATTTTTTATTTTCAAAGTAGCTATTGATAATTTTCTGAATTTCCACTGGGTCTGTGATGATTACACCCTTTTCATTCCTTACTGCTTGTGTTTGAATTTTTTCTTTCCCCTTTTTGATGAGGTTAGCTAGGGGCTTATCAATTTTATTTAGTCTTTCAAAGAACCAGCTTTTTGATTCGTTGATTCTTTGAACTGCTTTCTTCATCTCAATTGAATTAATTTCTGCTCTAATCTTTATGATTTCTTCCCAACTTTGGGTTCTGGGTTTGATTTTCTCGTACTTTTCTAGATGTTGGAGGTGCAGCATTAGGGTGTTTATTTGTTCCCGTTCTGTTTTCCTAATGTGTGAGTTCATAGCTAAGAATTTCCCTCAGAGAACTGTTTTCATCACATCCCATAAATTCAGATAAGTTGTGGTTGAATTTTCATTGAATTGTAGATATTGTTCAATTTGTTGTTAGATTTCATCTGTGACCAATTGATTGCTGAGTAGGGTGTTGTTTCATTTCCATGTATTTAGGGGATTTTTCTGGCTTCTTTTGTCATTTATTTCCAGTCTCGTTGCACTGTGGTCAGTTATTATGCATGGGATAATTTCGGTTTTCTTGCATATACTTAAGCATGACCTATGGACTAGTATGTGGTCTAGTTTAGAAAATGACCCATGTGCAGCTGAAAAAAAATGTGCATTCACCTGCGGTTGGGTGGATCACTCAAGTCCATTTGTTCTAGCCTCTGGTTCAGTTCTGCTACTTCTTTGCTGAAGTTTTGTCTGGTTGATGTATCTTTTTGAGATAATGGGGTGTTAAGGTCTCCTGTTAAGACTGTGGTCTTGGATATTAGATTTTTCATGTCCATTAAGATTTGTCCTACATAGTTGGGTGCTCCTGTGTTTGGTGCATAGATATTTATACGTGCTACCTCTTCCTCTTGAATTTTTCCCTTAAACAATATATAATGGCCTTCTTTGTGTCATTTGATCATTGTTAGCTTGAAGTTGAGACTGTCTGAAAGCAGGATTGCTACCCCTAATTTTTTCTAGGTGCTGGGCATGTAATTTGTTTTCCACCCTTTGACTTTAAGCCTATAAGTGTCTTTTTGAGTTAAGTGTGTTTCTTGTATACAGCAGATTTTTGGATTTTGCTTCCTAATCCACTGTGCCAGTCTATTGCTCTTAATTGGTGAATTGAGTCCTTTTACATTGATGGTTATAAGTAAGATGTGTTAACTTATGATATTTACCTGCTGTTTTTTACTCCTTTTTGTCCTGTGTTTAATTGTTTTCCCTATTTAGTGGCTTCCTTCTGTTCTCATTCATGGAGTTCTGATCGTTTTGGTCCCTCTCTAGAACATCTTTCAGTAGTCTTTGTCATCATGAAATTCCTTAGTTGTTCTTTGTCATGGAAGTATTTCACTTCTCCATCAAACTTGAAGGAGAATTTTGCAGGGTATAGTAGTCTGGGCTGGAATTTGTTTTCGTACAGGACTTGAAGATCTCTGCTCCATGCTCTCCTTGCCTTCATGGTTTGTGAAGAGAAGTTGGCTGTAATTCTGATAGGTTTTCCCTTGAATGTGATCTGCCTCTTTTCTCTAGTGGCTTTCAGCATATTATTCTTGTGCTGGATTTCTGGGATATTGACTATTATATGCCTCTGTGTGTTTTTAATTGGGTTGAAGTTATTTGGAGTTCTATATGCTTCGGTTACCTGAATGTTAGATTGTTTCCTCATATTTGGGAAGCTTTCTTTTATTACTCCTGCCCATATTCTTTTTATATCATTTGTATTGACTCCATATGCAATGCCTATTAGTCTCACATTGTTCATTTTTGCATCATCTTGCATGTAATGGATTATTTTGTGCTGCATCCTAGTTGTTTTTGAGAGATCCTTTCTCACCTTTTCACTAGCTGCACCACTGTCTTCAAGATCAAAACTCTGTCTTCACTTTCACTCAAACAGTTCTGCAGACTTGTATTAAGATTTTAAGTTCCTCTATATCTCTTTGACTCTGCTTCAAATGATCTATTTCTTTACTTCTGATGCTGTTAATTCATTCATTTCAGCTGAACTAGTGTCCTCTACACTCTTTACGAGTGGGTTCGAGGCCTGAGATTGAATTTTGCTCCTTGTCTTTGTCATTTCGTATAGCACTGACCTCTGACCTTTGGTGTAGAGTTTTGGTGCAGTTATAAGCTTAGCACCTACTGAGATTTGGGTGCAGATCTATGAAGTTTGAGTTTATCCAGTTATGCCTGACCTGGATCTAGCTGTTGTGTTCAGCTCTTTCCTGCTGCAGCCCTTGGAAGTGAACCTGTTGTCTGGCACAATAGTGAGCCTGTGGTGCCCCTCTGTTGTGTCCCTGGCCCAGGGAGCACAGGGGAGCACAGAAGCTCTCCCACACACTAGCTGGACCTGGGCTTGGGATGGATCTGAGGGTTCCTAGAGAGTCACAGACATTCTCACTCACTCGGCAGGCTTGGGGGCTGTGGCTGCAGTGGGCTGCAGGGGTCCTGGTACAGTAGAGGGTCTCACTCATGCTGGTGCCTGAGTTTTGGTCTGGAGCAGTCCCCTGGGTGCAGAAGAGCCGGAAGCTCTCCCACACACTTGCCGGCCAGGGCCAAGGATGGGGGCAGGGATTCCAGAGGGCTGCAGGGTCCCCAGGGCACAGAGGAGAGTCTCACCCACTCAGGTGCCTGAGTTTTGGTCTGGAGCAGTCCTGTGGGCGCAGGGAAGCCGGCAGCTCTCCCACACACTCACTGGGCCAGGTTGGACCCTATTTTTTCTCTTTACAATAAGAAATAATAATTGAGCATTTATTGTTTTGACTTTCATAGTCAGTGGTTTCAATTTCTGTTCACCTATCCATCTACCCTCTTTCTGGATACAACTACAATGAGAAACTCTCTTCCAACTTTAGACATCTGTGATGAGGAAATGAATCAAATTGCACAACAACACCTCAGAAAATGTTGTAGAATGGCTGTTTGTTCCATGTGAAGGGATAATTCTGCCTTGTGTGTCCTTTTAGCATGTTTGTTGTACACGATGACTGTATTCGTCGTGGAAGGGCTGGCACATGTACATAACATACCTGAAGTTTTTTACACATCTTTCCCCTCCCCAGACGATTTCCTCACGCCCCACAAGCTCTGCCGTCTTGTCCTGGCATCATCATTTGATTCAGTGAGCTGTTTAACTTCTTCCCTGATTCCTTCTGTGATACCTTGACTATTCATGAGGATATTATTGACTATCCATGTGTTTGCAAAATTTCAGTGGTTTCTTTTGCCACTGATGTCTAGTTTTACTACACTATTAAGTGATAATACGCATGATATAATTTCAACGCTTTTGTGTTGATTTGAGCAAACATCTGGTCTAGTAAGTGTTCTATTTTTGGTTAGGCCTCTGTAAAGCTACTCAGCAAGGACTCAGAGCTGCTACCCCTTCCCACTCTTTCTGCTTTCTGAAAATGGAATTTCTGTTCTCACAGAAACACTAACACAGAAATAAGTCAGCCTTTACAAAAAACTCTTCTTTTTTTTTCTTCTTATGTATATAGGACAACAGGGTCTCACTATGTAGATCTGACTCATAGTGATTCCCCCATTTTCAACCTCCCAAGAGCTGGGATCACAGGCAGGTGCGACCATGCCCAGCCTCAGTCACCATCTAAGTGCACCTGGGAGACAGGGCTGCCACGGCACACCAGGGTTCAAACCCTGGCCATTGCATCGACCTAAACAGGTGCTTTAATCTGCTGAGCTATCTGGCCAGCCCACTAAAAACTCTTCTAAATTGTACCTTCTAAAGTTTTTGCCATGTTCATCCTTTTTGCATCAATATTATTCCAGTGAAGCAGGATTCTAAGATCTGTAATGCCACCCAACTGAATATCACACATACTATCCAATTTAAAGCATTCCCAATCTATTCTACCATGTCGGTATCACAGCTGACCCCCCTAAGCTAGGCCCTCGATGTTTCCAATGGAATGAAGTTGATTCTACTCCAACCCAAAAAACAAATATTTAAAGGTTTCCATTCATGTCAGAAATGTACACACGTTCTATTATGGTTTGGGTCTATGTGTCCACCCCCAGCCTCATGCAGCCATGGGGGATGGGCTTTTCAGAGGTGTTTAAATCTAGAGTTTGTGGTTGATTCAGGGTCCACAGTTCAAATTAGCGGTGTAAGTCCTGCCCTAAGGCAAGTAGTCTGAATACATACAAGGGACAGAAGGAGGCTCCCTTCCCTTGCTTGCTTTTGCTGTCTTCCGCCACCATGGACTGTTTGTCTTCTGTGCTGCCCTTCTGTCCAGCCACCCTACCTTGGACCCAGCCACTTATGAATTGAAACCTCCACAAACAGTGAGCTAAATAAGCTATTTCTCTTCTGACTTTGGGTGTTAGGTATTATGTCTCAGCAATGGGAAAAGTAACTAACACATTCTCCTTGTCCTGTAAATAGGAAGATCCTGTCTGGTAAAATCATTCTGGAGTCTATGCCTATGTCATAAGATGTCCAGGGGCAAAATGTTAATAAATCTAAGCAGGAGATGCTACCTTGAAGGAATGATGTCACACACGGAGAGTGTCACATAAGTGGGCTATGTGTGTATCACTGGGCTGAGCCCAACAGTGCTTACATAGGACTGTAGCTCTCAGTCTGGAAGTGTCCACAGATTTTCTGCCCATATAGCTCCTTCTGTTGACCGTGTTAAACACTAACCCTCCTCTTTACCCAATTTCATTTTTGAAACGTTACCTTCCACAGGAACGCCTTGGTCTTCTCTTAAGGTCTGAGGTGGTGGGCAAAGAACAGAGTGAATGCTGGGTTGTCGGGACATGGAGGGCTGGGCTCCTTCACAGTGTTCCACACTGGCCACAGGAGTCACTAGGGACCTCTTGTCCTTGGTATCTGCCGTGACACTGAGTCCTTGATCCCCTTCATAAAAGCCTTCTGTGGTTCCTAACCCATCTTGCATGTCCTCAAGTGTAGCAACTAGACTGAAAAATAAAAAAGAATGACAAGACTCCTGTGTCCCACAGCATTGTTTAGCTATACTATGTCTGTAGAGCCATCTCTTCCTCTGACACAGATGGTTTCTGACTGTGCCCAGAGTCTGTCTTTGCCCTAGCCAGCACCTGCCATACAGGAGGCTGATGTCAGGCAGTTTGGCCTGTGTACGGCATCGAGACTTCCAGAAATCATTTCATATCTCCAGGGTTCCATTTCCACAGCTACCCAAACAGCCTCTCCTTGATTCACACAGTGAAAACCAGAACCCGGGGTCATGCCCACCAAGCACAATGCAGTGTCACAGTCTTGACACTGTGGACTGGTAGGTTCTTTGCCAGCAAGAGGTTGTCCTGTGCATGGTGAGCTGTGTCCTAAATAATAACCAAGAAAGTCAGAGGCATCTATAATAAAAATTATATCACCCTGAAAAAGGAAATTGAGGTGAGAATGAGAACGTGAAGAGAGACCCCTTGTTTCTGGTCATGCAGCACCAATGTGATCAAAATTCAGAGAGGAAATGCACTCAGCTGAGGCCTTGGCAGGAGTCGTGGATGCAGGGTAACTTGGTGCTGCCTGAGGACTCCGTGCTACACTAAGTTGACCACTTAGGTGAGGTGACCCTGTCAGAGGAGGATCTTGGGAGAATCAGTTGTTGGGGCAATGACACTGTGGCCTCGGACCCTATAACCTGAGTCTCCCAGGCTCCAAGGCGGTATCTTTCACAGCAGCGCAGATGGTCAGCACGAACACTCCCGTCCTAAGGGACACATGCCCTTCAGAGACAAGAGGCTGCTTGGATCCTAAATCCATGTTGTGTCAGCTGTTGCCTGGGCTGTTTTCCAACAGAGACAACCTTGGATGGGGAAAAGGTAGGGTCTCCTCCTTGTGGTGCAAGGAGGAGAACTAGGGCCAGCATGGGACTAGGATAGAACAATACAGAAGGAACTCATCCAGTCCCCGAAACTGTCGACAGTGTGGTGCTGCCTACGAGCAGGTCCAGGGCACTGGATGGAGGAGAGCTGAGTTGGGAAAGGATGCACAGCAGAGCGTCCGCAGGGTCTGTGACCTCACAGTCCTCGGGCTGAGGGTGGGAAGAGCAGGGAGGCTCTGGACATGGAGACCACTGGTGTCTCAGCGCTGGAGGACAGAGCCTGGATTCCAAGATTACACCCCTTCCACATGCAGGGAGAGGCAGACAGGGAAGGGACACAGGCCTCTGACCCTCAGCCACTGTCCTATGCTCCTGAGTCCTGTCAGACCAAGTAGTCCCCAGTTCTCCATTAATCCTCAGGGAGAAAAATGGAGGGAAGCACCGGCTGGGTTTGTCCCCAGGATGTGACTGTTGCCAGGACAGGGCAACTGCACACTGAACTCCTGATAGATGTGGGACTGGGTGGATCCTGGGTTCTTTTTACTAATGGACACTGGCTGTGTGTCCAGGTTCTGGTAATCTTCATTCCTCAGTGTCCAATTTAGAGACACTACAAAGGAGGGAGACCTGAATATGCCTACATCTATTGCAACTCAGGGTGGTCATTAGCCACCATGACCTTGCCAACCCACCCCAATAACTGGATAGCAGCAAGCCACATGAACGATGCAAAAATGGGATTTTATTATTAGACAGAAGTGGAACAGTGTGTACATCCCACCGCTCTATGTGAGGAGAAGAGGTGTCTGGGAGGTTCTTCCAGCTGGGCTCAGGCTGTCACTGCGTTAATGGAGGCTTCACCTTCTCACAAGGAGATGCCATGAGGGAGTGCAGTTGAAACACTTCCTACACACCTAGAAGAAATAGGGGAGCTGCACGTCACTTGACATGTGATGACACCCAACTGTCCTGGACCCACGGTCCTTGGTCTTCCCCTTATTCTCTTTTTAGGCTAAGGCCTTGGGATGGGCAAGTGACACCTAAGGCTTGATGTCTTTTCCTGGCCCTTGTTACTGGCCTGTCCTCATTCCCTCCCCTTCTTGGGAGCAGTGCCAGGTGGCAAAATACTGAGTAGAGCTATGACTGGAGCCAGGTTCAGGATGAAGAACGTGACTAGGATCCTAGATGAATCTGAGGTCACAGGCAGAGTTCAGTGTGTGGCTACAGTTGGGTCTACACCTATGACTGGCATTAAACTCAGTCTATCACTTGTATCTGTACACGATCTGGTTGTGTGACTCAGAGATCAGGGCGTAAGAATCAGGATTCAGGCAAGGCCATAGCTCAGGCTGCTGCTGGAAGAAGATGAGGTCCAGTCCCTTCCACCTCCCTACAGGTTTCTTGAACTGCTTCAGAGCCTGCCACTCACCAACAGCTGATGTCACGGTGGTCTGTCCCCCTTATCCATCCTATGCAAGTGGGGACTGCAGATTAAGTTGTTGTTGAAGTAGAGCTGAAAGAACAGAATCAAGATCAGGCATTAGTCTCATTACTGGAAAAGTAAAAAGAAATCAACCGCTCAAGAGCCACCTTCCCACAGGGGGTCAGTCTGGCAGTCATAGGAGCTCCAACATGTCACAACAATCGCTGCGCCTCGGTTGTTCATCTGTAAAACTGGTTCAAGGCTAGTACTCTCCACAGGACTGCTGGGAAAATGTGTATTCAGAGCACAGTGGAGCCCCACAGTGTACATTCATGATCTTTTCATTGAAATGGCATCTGAAGGGCCCTATTTCTATTGTCATAGCAGCCCAGGTCTGGTGACATGAAAGCCATAGAGGGTCGCCAGGTACCAGAAAAAAGTCTGCAGCCATCACCTGGCTCAGCAAGTTGGGTTCTTACGCATCCCCAGTTCTCTGAAATAAACCAGCAGGGGTGATCCCACAGCTAGGGGTTGTCCATGGAAAATACTCAAATCCCTGTGACTTACAGGTGACACTTGAAAGAGATGGCACTTCTAGACCACTCAGTATGAGTCGTACCAGTGGGCATACCTGAAAGCCAGAGAGAGGGGAGGGAAAAAGGTTAGGATACTCAGTACCGGTGCTCCTCAGCTGGGGACACAGCTGTGCTGCCCACGGATTGGCTCCCTTACAGGGTTCCAAGAACCTTCGCACCTTCGGATTCTAGCACAATGGAATCTTACCAGCCTGAGATCTGAGATCCTTGGGACCTGATAGCAGAAATGAACACACTCTGGAGTCTGCTGTTAGCTTCCCTAGTGTTGGAAATGCGTGTTGGAGCCTTGGAGCATTAAAGTGTCTAATGTCACCCTTGGTGTGATCAAGCAACTGCCTGAGGTCCCAGGGGTTCACATTTCCTACTGGATCCTGGTCTTCAGGGCTAGGACGGGCCTAGGACTCTGCATTTCCACAGAGTGCCCAGAGGGCCTAGAGGCTGGCCTGGGGGCCACACAGGAAGCAGAGGGACTTTCTCCAGTCACAGAACTGCCAAGAGGACTATACATTTATACACCCAGGTCCCCCAGACTCCACACAGGTGGACTGAGTCAGTCTATGGGCCTTTGTTCCCCAGAATCTATACACACGGGCCCATGAGTTTCAATGAGAAAGAGATTGCAAACAGAAATTCCCTGTTTTGTAATCTTACTTTTTTCTTCTTCCTAATTACATGATGTGATAAATTATATTAGTTTTCCATTTATAATAGTGACATATTGTTTATTCACGTATGAATGAATGTATTATAAATAAAAGTTACATTTGCCTACTTAAATGCTTTTAGATAAAAATTATGTTGATTAAAAGCCAATATGAGCTCAAAAGCCATAATGGCAGAGCACGGACATTGGCGTAGGCCTCCGATCTGAGACCTTGTGTTTTCACAACTGTCTACCCTGATCTTCTTACTGTGGAGTAGGAGGAGTGGTCCATTGGCATCAGAAAAGAAATTGGAACCTCTGAAGAAAAGCTGCCCAGAGACTCCAGCACCAGCTCCCAGAAACCTGACTCTGAGCCCAAGGAGTAGGGGACTCACTTGATTCTGTATCAGGAGGGATGCAACGTTACTCAGGGTTTTGGCCACAGAGTCCACAACAGTGTTGATCAAGGCATTATGCCTGGAAGACAGAGGGGAATCTGAAGTCCCTTCATGTAGTGGGCCACCAAAGAACACCACTAGATGACAGGACACAGAGCAGAACGGACTTTCTCACTTCAGAGCCACTTCCGGATGGACCATCACTTACCATTCTGCATCTGACCAGCGGTTCATCCAGTACCCACGGCAGCCTTTCTCACTCCTGAGGTTTCATTCATTCATTCGCTCACTCACTCAAGTCAAATTCCAGAGCACTAATCACATGCCTGGTCCCAGCTGGGCTCTGGGACAGTGGGATGAGCAAAGGATGGGAAGCCTCAAACCTTGTCATTCATAGTGAGGGCTGCCTCCTCCCACCTCCATTCCTAGCATGATTGTCACCTCCTTGGGCAGAGTGTCCCCTTCAGTGCCATGCACTGCACCCAATTTGCTTCTGCCTTGTGAGTCATCAGTTGATGGACTGACTGCTCCTCTGCCTGCCTGTCCCTTGGGAGACACACCACAAGGGTGGGACCTTGTCTACCCTCACCAGTCAGCACTGCAGAGCTTCAAGCGGTATTGTTCTGGCACATAACGCAATCTTTGACAAACACCCTGCAGGAGATGAAGTGATTTTGCCATCATTATTGTCCCCAGTTCACAGATATTAAAAATGAGAACAAGCATCCTAGGCTGTTTGTAAATAACTTAGCATTCACAAGTTAGCGGCAAAGGTGATCTGTGAGTTGAGGCCAGAACTGCAGAGCCTGAACTGTCACAGCACACTACCCCAGCTCTGGGGAACTGGGATGGGACAGAAAAACCTCTGAGACAAGAGATGTCCTGAGATGGACAGCCCGTACCTGCTTAGAAGGTCCAGCGAGATGCTCGCTGGGTCAGCGGCGCACTGTCCCACGGACACGGTGGGGAGGACGGACTGGGCACTGGATGCAAGACTGATGCCGGTCAGCAGATCCAAGGACACGCCCAGGTTGACCAGCTGCCCTACGAAAGGCCTGTAGGAAACAGGGCTCACAGCAACCCAAAGAAAGAAACTCTGGGTTGCTCTGCCTTTGTGGGCCATGGCCAGGTCACCATTGCCTAGCGAATAAGAACGTAGCTGGGCCAGGAAGATAGCTCAGGGTCCTGAGTTCAGTCTCCCTATTACCAAAAAAAAAGAACATCACCTACTTTGGGACTTACATGTTGCTGTTAGGATTTTTATCTGAGCTACCTAGGTTCATCACTACTCTCATAATTAAAGCAACTGTCAGCAAGTTCAACACGAAGTACTTAGGCTGGTTAAGTCCCTTTGCCATCACTGTGTGCCAGGGGCAGATCATACTCTTGTTCTGAATGAGGAGACATTGAGTAAAGAGAAGTAACTCTTCCAAGATCCACCGCTCGTGGCGTTATCTGAGCACTTCATTCAAGGATAATCTTTTTTACTTATATATATATATATATATTTCTGTGATTTTGAAGACGGAACCCAGGTATCTGGGGCGATGGGCAAGCACGACACCGCTGAACTGCGTCATAGCCTCCAGGGTCCCTTTACATGTGTTCTCGCCTGTCACTTTCCTGCCTAAATTTATAAACTGAAAATACTTCAATGTCGTACTTACTGTATGTGCCCTTTAGTCTATGATTCACATTGTTGCATGCACTTGTCATTGTCATTAGAATTTTGAAAGACAGAAAAACGAAAAATTTTGCCAAAGAATTATGAATGCCTGTGACATCTCAAGTTTTCATATCATTGCTTAGATAAAAGTTATAATTTCAAAATAAATTGAATGCAGTAATCCTTTAAAAGAGACTGGGTTATGCCCAAAGTTCATTAGAACATTTTGAAGATTGGGATTCTGGACCTGGAAAAGTTACCTCATTTACATATTGGATACTGAGGTCCAAGGCCCCCCAGCAGCCTGGGAAGGTCCAGGTTCAGAGGTTAGGGGAGCAACCACGCGTGCACCACCCCTCCCGTGTCTGACTCTATAGATACTCACAGGCTCGCAGAGACATTGGCGACGATTGGTAACCTCAGGGTGGCACCAATGCCATCTGCTGCTGGTTCGACCTTGGCATCTACAATCACAGATCTGTCGATTTTCAACCTACTCGAAACCCAAAAAGGCCACTTATTATTCCCCAAGCAGGCATCAGCTGGGTCCTCTGTGCCAGAGTCACACGGCGCTTTGGGCCCCACCAGCCCGTCCCTCCTCATCTCCCCTGGCCCAGTTCAGAGCTGTGAAGCTCTGCATGTCAGCACCCAGCACACTGAGGCCCAACCTAGATGATGGCTCCCAGGGAGTACAGTAAGCACCAGAGCCCAATTTCAGCCCAAATCCCCCTCCAAAACTCCATGGGTCCAGCACACACTGGAGCCAAGTGGTATGAATTTTCCTTCCCTGGATGGGGATTTAACCTGTTATTCCCGGCCACATTGGAAGAAGACAGTTTTATTATTTGGAAAGGGGTTTTAGGCATGAACAAAAAGGTAGAGGTAGGAATGAATAGAACTTTCACCTTCATCCTAAAATTACAGAATTGTTAGAGCCCAAATCCACAGGTGCCTAGAGCTGTGTCGATAACTTATTCAAGCTCTAGCGAGCCCAACCTCACACCACTTCTCGCTGCAGATGGTAAACAATGTTGGCCCATCTCTCTTTGATCTTTAAGTCATCTCCTTTTTCTTTCTAAGCCTTCCCTCTTCTTAGAACAAAGATCAGCACAGAGAAGCACATACATACCCCAAAAGACCTTCACTAGATTGAAGTTTAGAAAGGAGATTGCCCAGTAGGTGCTCAGCTCCCAGGATCTTCTTCTGGGCCTGTTGGAAAACACTGGAATTCTGAAGCACGCCCACATCTAACTTCAGTTTCTGAAGGACACCTGCCAAAAAACATCCCCATTTACTGTGTGTAGGTGAGAGCTTAAGCCCCGTGCACCAGACGAAATCATGTGTACGTTTTTCCATTTGACCTCTAAGGGCCTAGTGAGACAGGTATTGCTATTGCCTTCTTTTTACACTGATGAAGTTATGTTTCAAAAGTTAAGGGACGTGTATAGTCATCAACACAGGGAAGACACCTGCCATTCTTACTGCCTCTAAACGCATAGACTAAAATCTTATCAACAAAATAGTAAATCAGTTACCCCAGTTGTGATTAGCAATTACGGTCCTCAGTTTCTAGGGATCCTTGGGGGTCTATTGCTCTAAACAAGAGCTCACTCAAGTTTATAAAACTGGGTCAAATGCGTTGAGAAAATCAACTTAAAAACTGGAAACTCTAAACTCAAGAGCAAAAATGACTCTAAGCTCGTGAAAGTGCTAAGTAGGAGTCCTGGAATGACAGCTGTGCAATAGGCCCAGAGAACCCTAATTTTTATCATGGCAGAGGAGAGTATTCTATTTTTTTTAATTTAATTTTATTTTATTGAGAAACAAATAGCAATGAGACAGTATCAAAACTGATTAATAGGACAGTTTCAATAATTAATACATTGTACATTGTTATCTTCCACAGTACAAGAAGCAGAGGATATCCCATCCAAGCAGTATTAGTACAAATCTTTCTACTCATTAAGTTAAGCAAAAGTAGCTGTATATCTATTCTAACTATTCTGTCTATACAAATACAAAATGG
>PVKA01020840.1:15951-39779 GCA_004027165.1 Ctenomys sociabilis | reverse complement strand
CCAGCCCAAATTTTGAACGTTTTTATCTGATAATCTGAATACCTAATTTGAAGACAAAAATGTGCAACATAAGAACCATTGTTGTACTCCTATTATTTTGTTTAATGAATTTCTGTATCATTTCTAATTTTCTTTTATACTCTTTTTAAAAAAATATATTTGGGCTAGGGAAATAGCTCAGTAGAATAAGGCTGGCAAGCATAAGGTCTTCAGTTCAATCTCTGGTACCACAAAAAATAGGTAGATAGATAGATAACAGATGATAGATAGATGATAGATAAAATAAAACTGATATATTCATGCCCATTGAGTGCCTCATTGAGAACAAAATTAAGATCTTAATTTTCATTAGCTTTAGTAAAAATAAAATTACAAAGGGAACATAATGGTCAGTCTGGCCCTCCCTTAGGACAGGGTTCCCTCATCTCCTTCAGTCCTGGCTGTGCAGCCTTATCCCATGGTGCTGTAGTTTGCTTCATGATTGATAATATCCCTTTAGTTTTCTTCAAGGAGTATAAACTTTGTAAAGCAGGTTTGAATGTTTAAAAAGTTAAATTCTCAGAGATTTTATCTTTAAATTGATAGTAACATTGAGCCTCCATCTCCCATACTGAATACTCCCTCCCCAACTCCATTCACCAGAGGCAGCTGCATGGGTCTCTCCTCAGAAAACAAAGGACAAAAAAGGTATAATCATGTCATTCGAATAGGCTCCAGGGTGTAGATGAGTAATTCCAGGGGCCAAAGAATTCAGGGCACAGCTCAGACTATGGGCTCAAGGTGCTGAGGCATGGTGATACAGGGGGATAGAGGACACTCTTGCCCTCACAGACTCATCAGTCTTTTGTAAGGATCACAGCTTGAGGCCAGAAAAGGTACCCCTAAAGCGCAGGCCTTGGAGCACAAACCCTTTACCCAGACCTAAGTGTTGTAGGCAGCTGAGTTAGATAGAAATATTCTAGGCCATCAGACAGGCCAGGCCCTCAAGGAGACATGATGGCAGGAAGGTGACTTTGCAACTTGGAAGACACAGACACTCCCTATGGGCCACACCTCAAGACCAGACAAAAAGAGGAAACACAGCTACATACTTCCCTAGGGATGGGCATCAAGGATTGATATTCCAAATAGGTATCAATCACCTTGAATGAGCCCTATTGAGTCACTAGCCCAACCCCCAACAAGAAGAGACCCTGTCCTATTTTCATGCCTGCTTGCTACATGTTCCTGAATTTAATCAATTTTACCTGGGCAATGGTGCTTGTAATCCCATTGGTTGGCCATAGTTTTGTCCCACCTCTTGTCCACCTAAGCAAGTTCGCATGTCTTCACCACCTTACATCCGCCTCACCACATGGTTTTCCTCTATAAAAGTCCCTGGAAGAGACACTTCCTGGGGAACTACCCACTTGGGCCCCCTTCCTGTCCCTCTCAGACAGGAACTTTCTTTTCCCTCAATAAATCTATTCTGCTCATAATCTCCATTTGTTCCTAAAATTCATTGTTCAGTTCTAGAGAACACGAACTCTTACAGGTCAAGTCCAGAGATGGTCTTTCCCCTATATCGTTTGGAGGTTCCCTATATCGTTTGGAGGTCACCCACTCGAGATCAGGTTTTCTCCCTGTATCATAAGCAAGGGAGAGCAACCAAGTCAGGAAAGCATCCATAGTCACAGCAATCAACCGGGATTTCTTTTGCAAGTATGTAAAATATATTTTTTCTGTACATAAATCTAATAGTCCTCTGGATCCATCCTGGTTATAATTGAAACAAAAGGCTTACTCAGTCCAAAATTTTAAGAGAATTTCAAGACGGGACTACTTCTAGAGTTTTTTTTTTTTTTTTTTTTTTTTGGTGGAACCGGGGATTGAACTCAGGCCCTTACGCTTGCTGGGGAAGCACTTATTCCACTGAGCTATCTCCCCAGCCTACTTCTAGAGATAATGCAAGTATGATGCATGTGAGTACACTAAGGGGTTGGAAAAAGGAGGAGTCCTTACTGCCCAGCCTGGAAGGGGCGGGGTGCTACTGGAGTCAACTGAGAGCTGAGAATTCAATTTATTGCTTTTATTTTTAACTTTATGATGGTCGGAAAAACATCCTCATTTAGTAGAAACCGTACTTAAAATTTTGAATTTTGTTCTTTTCTGCAGTCTAGCAATATATTGTAAGAGTCTCCCTCAGCGTCACAGCATCAAGCAATTCATGAAGTCAGTCACAAGGAAAATACTTGAGACTGTACAGTGCACTATGTTGCTAAACTCTATAGTTCAGTGAGTTAGGAGTTAGGTGCATCAAGTACACTGTGGTGGGTTTCTGAGGGGTAGCTAGGCTTTTACCTGTAGTAAATATAGTGCATCTGTAGTGATAAGGAGAGGAAAAACTGGAAGCTCAAAGATTCTATCTCCCTTTCCTTTTCACAGTATCACTCCCAACAAATGCATGTAAATATCCCAGCAGAAAATAACCTTGAGGACGGGCAATGCGAGAATAGTTCTTATGATTTTCTCTGTGTCTCATGTCTTCACGCACTCATAGGTGGGGAATTGAAATCACCCTACCACAGTGGTATAGGTGCACCTATGTGTATAGCAGCACGATTTGTCATAGCTAAATCCAGGAAACAACACAAATGTCCATCCATTGAGGAATGGATAAAAAAGTGGTATTTTTATGCAATAGAGCATTACTCAGCTATTTAAAAAAAAAAGATAAATTTGATTGTTTTGCAGATAAATGGATACAACTAGAGAATATTTTGGTAAGTAAAATAAATCAGATCCACAAGTGAAAACATCTTATTGTCATACTAGTGTGAGAACCTGAAAGAGTAATTAAAATCCAAAAGGCACGAAAGAGAATTTGTGAAAGAGAAAGAATTTAATTAATGGGAAGGAAAAACTAGAATGATAAAAAGGACAAAAAGAAAAAGATATTTAGGTAAAATGCAAGGTAATTTGGATAATTATACTGCCAATTTCTGCTGGTCTTTTGAAAGGAGAAGTTAATACTTAATTTTTTCTCTTGTTTGTACTTTACATTTTAATTACTTATAACTTTTTTTGCTGGTTTTTTTCTTCTTCTTCTTTTAAACAATATCGAAGTCTTATGTTTGGTAACCTAAAAACTAATTTGAAGATGACACCATGCAATACAGCAATAATTGTTCATTCCTGTTACTTTGTTTAGTGAAATTTTATAGCATTTCTAATGCCTTTTTTCACTATTTTGTATTCTTTTTTTCCTTTTTCTTTTTTGTTTTCTGTATTTTTAGGGAAGGGTCTACAGCGTGTTCAGGGTCTCACTACTAGATCAGACTCATAATGAATCTCTTGTTTACAGCCTCCCAAGAGCTGGAATTACAGGCATGTACCACCACCCCCCGTCTCACTCGCCATCTCAGCATGCCCTGGGGTCTTGGCCAACATGGTAGGTCCTGGGGATTGCACCCCCATCCCCTTTACCTACTTGCAGGTGCTTTAATTCACTGAGCTATTTGTTCAGCCTATTATTATTATTATTATTATTATTATTATTATTATTATTATATATTTGTATTATTTAAAAAATAGAAAATAGGAGAGCAATCCTTGACGTACTTCTAGGAAATGGAACCAGCATACACTGGAGCCTCATGATGCTTGATGCTAAGAGCTAGATCCTAAGAGAAGAAGTACTTGTAGGGCAGGCCTGCTCAGACTGACTTTGAGCCTACTGAGCTCCCACCCTTAAAAAATGGAGAGGTCTTGCTTCAAGCCTTATTTCTCTCTGTGGATCCTTACATGAGAACAGCATCCAAACAGTTGAAGGAGGGTAGTACAATGGTAGGGTAACAATGGCTAGAGCTATGGAAAGTAACAACTCAGCCTTCCCAATAGGAACTATCTTTCAGGCTGGACAACACCCTCTATTTCTGATGGGAAAGGACTAGAAAGACTGCCTACATGGTGGCCAGATACATTACCACTGTGTTTGGCCTTGGGAATAGTTGGCAAGCCAGGCCTAACTGCTTAATTTGGTCTGCTGGACATCTGTGATACAAAAAGTAGAGAAACAGTGCTGGTTAATGCAACAGCAGGAGCAGATAGCTCTGTGATGGGGCAGATAGCTAAGCTCAAGGGCTGCAAAGTTGTTGGAACTGCAGGTTCTGATGCAAACGTTGCCTTTCTTAAACAAATTGGATTTGATGTTGCCTTTAACTACAAGACAGTAGATTCTTTGGAAGAAGCAATGAGAAAGGCCTTCCCTGATGGTTATGATTGCTATTTTGGTAATGGAGGTGGAGAGTTCTTGAAAATAACACTGTTATATCCCAGATGAAGGATTTTGGAAGAATTGTGATCTGTGGGGCCATCTCTGTGTATAACCACACTGGACCATTGCCCCCAGCTTGACTCCCAGAAAGTTTTATCTATAAGCAACTCCTCAAAGAAAGGTTCTTGTTCAGCAAGCAGCAAGGAGAGTTCTGTGAGAAGGCTTTGAAAGAGTTGATGAAATGGACGACACATGGCAAAATCTAGTATCATGAACACACTGTCAAAGGTTTTGAAAACTGATGGTTTTTGATGGTGTTGTAGCAGAGAAACGGGCAGAAGGAAAAAGGGAAAGGGACTTTATTATAAAGGGAAAGAGGCTTCATTATCTTGGAGGACACGGAGAGAATTTGGAAAAATAAGGAATGGTCTGGATTGGAACAAAGGGAGGCTGAGGCTTTTGTGGCCTTTTGCCAGGGGTGAGGTTTGAGGGGGATGTTTAGATGTACCTGAAGAGCTGACTGGGGCCTTCCCTGAGTTGACAGGAAAGGTAAAAGGAAACTGCACCCTGAGCTGGTTGGAGAAGAAGGGGTCTTTGGAAAGATGAGCTGTTGTTTGAAGGGTTTCGGCCATATTGCACGACCACCATAATAATTCAGCAATTCATGCTAGGGCCATAACCTATCAAAAACATGCCTGCTGCATTTATGGGAATGCTGAAAGATAATTTGGGGAAAGTAATTGTGAAAGCATGAAAAATTGATAGATGAATTGTCATAGCATGATGTGGTTGACTAATCTTTCCTATTTAGTAAAAATGTATACTATCCAAATAATCTAAAATAATAAAAAATATTTTAAAGGGGCAATGCAGTGGTAGGAAGTAACTTTATCATGATGTGTTCACTTATTCAAAACTAGTTGAATTGTCATTCTAAAAGTTATCTTGGATAATACCCAAAAATGAAGAGCTTATACAGGTAATTCAAAAAACTATATATTTAATCACATATGAGTGAGTACTACAGAAGTTAATCCTTCAATGGTCCACATCTTTGACCCATATCCTATGTTTCCTGAAGGCAATCAGCTATTCTGGGTTCTGAAAAATCTCAAGAAATATTAATTAATTAGGATGTGTTTTAGTGTTGAGTCTACAATACCATTTCTGTCCATTCACTTGAACTTGAACAACCCCGAGGATCAATCTTCCCTTCATTGTCTTGAGAAGAAGCAGAAATAAAAATAAGTAAGCCTCAAGAAACCTCTAAGGTTCAAAACCAGAGCACATGTATGCAGATTTTCTAACACAACTTACCCTTTTCTCCACACAAATTTCATTAATAGTTCTTGCATAGGGACTGTAAGTCATGCATGTGATTGTAATAGAATGAATTATGAGAAAGTCAGGCTTACTAGATATCACTGAGATGACTCAGCACTCACTCAATCATATGCAGAGGGCCTATTAGGCACCCCTACCTGAGGTGCTTTTGTTTCCAATCCAATAGCACCATTTGTCTTCCTTATGCTACTTTTCTGTTTCTGCTGGTGTGACATTGACTCTATGAACACCTATCACTTTTAAGCTATTAAACTCCAATACTTGGGTCACGACATAAAGGAAGCTTGAATCTCACTCTTGAGAACCCATCCCATACTGTATCATGCTGAGTATGTTTCTCTTGTTCCTTTTTCCTTGAATAGCTAACTCCAATGATTAATATTCTATTCATTTAGGGGTAATCTTTTTTTAGAATTTAGAATGCAGGACCATGGCTAAGGAAACCAAAAGCAACTTGGCAAAGGTTAAGTTAAACTATGATGCAGCTTCAAAAATATCAAGCAAGCATTGCTTGCCATTGTAGAAAGCTTTCTAATAAATACGAAATAACTCTTCCAACGTTGTATTCTGCCTCGTATTTTAAGTAACACGAATATAATTAAACATCTTAAAATTTAGACTTCTGACAATACAAAAAAAAAAAAAAAACAAAAAAACAAACTGTTGTAATCCTAAACTATTGCTGTGAAAGCAAGGCCTTATATGTGCTTTATCCTTTCCAAGGATATTGAAACCTGTAGTCCATATCTACACAAACTCAACTTCACTGGGGATATACCTCAGCGGCACAGTGCGTTCCTGGCAAGAGCAACGTCCTGAGTTTGATTCCTGGTACAAAACAAACTCACATTCAGGAAGCACTTTAATGACATATAATAAAACAAATGAAAACAATGTGAATGAACGTGACCTTGATAATTTCATTTCCAGCCTGTATTTACAAATGTTTTGTAATGAACTCCTCCTTTGCCTCAAATGACTGAATTTTAGTTATAGTAGAATCATGTTTTCTGAATAGGTGCCTTTATGTACGATTTTTATTTTGTTGTTTTTCATTTTTCTTTTCACTCAGCTTGGGCTCCTTGACATATCATATCAGTAAGTGTGGCCACAACTGAAATTTCTTGCGTTATTTGTCTTTATAACTATAGAAGAGCCAAACATTAATGGGCCTGCCATGGTCTCACTTGCATGAGTGTTGCTAGCTCTGCACAGACACTCACACTGTAAGGTAATTGATCTATCACTAATGAACTATAAACACCTAAACACAGCTTTACCTCAAATTCTACTTTCTTCAACTTTTGAAAATTTAGTTTTACTCTATCTTTTTTTTTTTTTTTTTTGTCTTTTTGAGACAGGGTTTCACTATGCAGCTCAGGCTGGCCTTAAGCTCACTTTGTAGCTCAGGTTGGTCTCGAACTCACAACAATTCTCCTGCCTCAGCCTCCCCAGTGCTGGCATTACAGGCATGCACCACCACACCCAGCTGGTTTTACTCTATCTTGAAACCACTTTCTACTACAGATATCACCACCAGTTCACAGAAGAATCTGCAGACTCCATCCAAGAGAATATTGAAAGCCTGAACTTCTATTTCAAGACTTTCAAACACAAAATCTATCTAAATATACCTCATTTCTTTTTTATATCTCTAGCACCATTGTTTTGTTACTGGGTTGGGGTCTGAGAAGCCTCCCCTATAGAGGAAATGGGGACCTCATTTCACACCACCCCCAGACCCCCATTAACATGCATTAGAGAAAAAGAATTTTCAAAATACATCAGTAAGAAGCAAAGGAAAGATAAATCCTGAGGGGCTTGACTGACCTTATGAGACACAAAAGTTACATTCCTTGTTATATAGGTCTTGCTTTATCTTAGTCTTAACCATCTAGCAGAAAAGTATGAAAACGAGGTATAAAAATTAAAGCCATATTAATAGCTGAGCTACAAAATGCTGAAGTCAATAACTTCTGACATTGCCAATCCTATGGATAACCAACTATTATTAAAGACTACTGGACTATATTGGAATATTTTGCTGAATTCACACACCTACAATATTTAAATGACAATGGAATACCATTCTCTGACAAAACTAAACAAAAAAGGGGATACAAATGAATGACCATTTTATATCTGTATATTCAGAATAGGATAGATACACAGCAACATTCTCTTAATTCAAAGAATAAAGAGATTCGTTCTAGTAGTTTTGTGGACAGGATATCATGCCTACATCTTGAACAATGAATAACCACTAAGACAACAATATGCAATGTATTCATTATTGAAACTGTCTTACTAATTGGTTTTGAAACTGTCTCATTGCTATTTGTTCCTCAAAAAAATTATTAACAGAAAAGAAGCAGAAGAAAGATTCATATAAAGCCAGATGTGGTGGTACAGGCCTGTAATCCCAGCACTCAGGAGGCTGAGACAGGAGGATTGTTGTGAATTCGAGACCAGCCTGAGCTACAAAGTGAGCTTAAGGCCAGCCTGAACTGCATAGTGAGACCCTGTCTCAAAAAGAAAAAAAAAAAAAAAAAAAAAAAGAAACATTCATATAGCAGAAAGAAGATACACACTCAGACTTGAGTGTAGAAAATTTTGTTATTAGAGTTTTATCTTGTTTTGTTTTATGTGAGATGGAGTCTCACTATATAATTCAGTCTGGCTTTGAATTCACTATGTATCTCAGGCTTGTCTGAAACTTGCCAAATATTCCTGCCTCAGCCTCCTGACTGCTGGGATTACTGACATGTGTCACAAACATTTTAGAGTGAGATCCTTTATGGTTTGAAGCCAGGTATATTTATATGATTGGTGGTGGCTGTGGAAATTTTTAAAATTCATTTAAAAATGATTTTTTAATGCATTTTTTTAAGAAGACAAAATAGTGATAGAAAAAATATCATTAGAAATAACATAAAATTTCAATAAACAAAGTAGTAAGAATTTAGTAATGGTAGCTATATTGCATGATGTTATCTTCAAATTAGTTACTCAGATTATCAGACATAAATGTGAAAGATTTATTTAAAGATAAAACAAAGCAATAACAAAAATGTTGTAAGAAATTTATAATAAAGAATGAAAAGAATTTAAGCATTAATTGCCCCTTTCAACAGACCAGCAAAGAGCCAGCCAAATAGCTCAGCAGATTAAAGCACCTGCAAGCAGGTGCAGGGGCCAGGGGTTCAATCCCCGCAGCCTGCCGTCCCAGCCCCACCCACCACCTTGGTACGGTAAGACAGCAATTGAGATGGTGGGTGGTGGCACGCACCTGTAATCCCAGCCCTTTGGAGGCTGTAAACATGAAAATCACTGTGAGTCTGACCAAGTAGCGGGGCCCTGATCACCCTGTAGACCCTTTATTAAAATTAAAAAAAAGAAATATTAGCAGAAATCGACAGTACAATTATCCAGCCTCCATTTATCTTTAAAATGTCTCAGATTATCCCTTTTTATAGCTGAATAGTACTCCATTATGTAAAAATAATGTATTTTTATCCTTTCTTCAGTTGATGGGCATTTGTGCTATTCCCAAGATCTAGCTATGACAAATTATACTGCTATAAACATGGGTACACACATATCTCTGTTGTATGATGATTTCAGTTCTTTTTGAAAAACACCTAGCAGGGAGAAGGGTTTGCCTGAATAGAATCACCAATCCTAGCTTTTTGAGGAATCTTTATTCTAATTTCCATAATGGCTATATCAGCCTGCACTCTCCGCCCCCAACAGTGTAGAAAGGTTTCTTTCCCCACAGCCTCTCCTGTATTTGTTACGGAATTTCTGAATCTATGAAAAGTGCAGGCTTAACATGGTGGTGCACATGTGTAATACCAACTATAAGAAAGGCTGAGGCAAGAGGCTCATAAGTTTATACTCAAGCTGGTAAAGTAGTGACATGGCTAGATCCTGTCCCAAAATAAAAAAATTTTGAAAAGAGATAGGGATGTAGCTCAGTGTAAAAGTCCTAGGCTCAATCTCTATTACTGCCAAAAAGACAAGCCAGTGTTCAATTATAGGTAAAAAATGGTAATGACCAATTCCATAGGTAAAACAGCTTTTACAGAATGATAACACAGACCCAATCTATTGGGTTTTGTTTGTTTGTTTTTTGCAGAACCAGGGACTGAACTCAGGCCCTTGTGCTTGCCAGGGAAGTGCTTATTCCACTGAGCCATCTCCCTGGGCCTTCTATTGTACTTTTAATACAAGAAATAATAGGATAATTATTTATAATTATCATGCAGGAATATTGTTAAGGTACAATTTTAAGATCATGAATTTCCTTGTCTTAGTTCTATCCATTAAGCTCCCTTATTTCCACTTGTGCTGCGGTTGCTAACTCTGCTTCTCAGGTGCTCTGTACTACTGATAGGTTCCAGCTTGAGTACAAACTGCTAAATTATCATGACCCTGATTCAGTGTGGTGGAATCTCAAAAACAATAGTTTAGCTTCCCAATGACCACTTCCTCCTTATTCCCCATTCCAGCCTTGTGTACAACTTCTTTTTACCTTTTCTGCACACACAAGGGAAATGTGTTCCTGAATTTACCGTTTCAAATTCCACCTCAAACAAAAGTCCATAACTCCTCAGCCTCCTGGTCTCAGGTCAGAGGGTTCCCCATTCTCTGCCTTGGTGCTGAAAAACCTAACACTGTCAGCTACCTAGTATATTATGAAGTATTTCCAATTGTGAAATATTAATTAACATTTAAATATGTTTAAGTGATTTACTTTAGTACGGAAAAGCTTGCTGGTTTTCACATTCAGTTTTTCTACAAGTGTTATCAACTTTGCCTCACTATCTGTAGGAGGCCTCTGCTGGTTCCCATCTCAGTCCAAGCCTATATTTATAATCACAAAAATACGTTATTAGAATCCTGCCAAATTAATTCCAATCTAACACTCCCAGTGCAACCTGTGGCAAAAATAAAGACACTAAAACATGTTTATAATTATAGTTAGCTAAGGGACCCTAAGTCCAGCCATGAGGATGGGTTTCCAGAACAAATAGGCTGATCCAGGGTTGCATTCAGGTTTTATTTAGTCATGAAGGAGGAGTGGCCTAAGGATGAATGACTGAGAATTGTAGGAAGCAGGTGAGTGCTGTGAGATGAGTGAGATAGATGACCACCCTTTATCTCTGTCATATGCAGAGAGAAGGATATGCAGAAAAAGTAATTTGCATTATACCACTGAGACAGCATCTAATGTTTTGAGGTTCCATGCTTCAGCTCTAATGTGTAATCTTTCAAACCCCAGGGAGTCATAGCCTCTAACTTGAGGCTCTATCTCCACCAACAGCATGGAGCACTGACTCTTAATCCTGTCTTAACCTGGTTCATATTAAAGAGTAGCAGGTGTGGGTTATCAGGGAAATATGTGTGCCACCCTCAAAGACTACCACCGACATCTCAGCTAGCTCAATATGCATTGCTTAAGGCCAACTGAAAAGATAAAGAGAATCCTAGCCAGCTCTATACATATCAATACAAGAAAATAGGATCAGACTCAGCCTAAAGGGAGATGGTCACTCTTCTTTCTTTCTTTTTGTGTGTGTGTGGTACTGGGAATTGAACTCAGGACCTTGCACTTGTCAAGGAAGCACTTACTCTACTGAGCTATTTCCCAGGCCACTCTTCTTTCAAGGAGAGCAGCTCAGATGGTCTTCCACAACTATCCTTATCCTTAACACACATACACTCATAATTTACTATTTTCATTGCTTTTATTAGTCCTCCAAAATAATAACAAAAAAAGAACCTTATTATAACTAAAGGAACAGGTAACTCAGCATTACTAGGTAGTTCACCATTTCAGTATGGTTGAGGAGGAAGTCACTTAATAAATTTTAGAATTCTAGGGTGGCTTTCATCCCAAAGTTTGTGCAAGACTTTATAAGACAAGAAAATTATATGTACATTTCTTTTTTTAGTACAGTAATCACAAGTATAACTAATATACTAACCTATCAAATTCAAAAGTATATTTTAAAATAATGCTCAAATATGATTTATCTCAGTGTTATTATACAAATTCAGTAACAGAAAATCAATCCAAACTGTATGATTATGAGATTCTTCTAATGGTCCAGAAAGCATTTCACAAATTTTAATGCCTATTTATAATTAAAAAAATAGATAAATAAATAAATAAATTACAAATAAATAAAACCCAAAAGTGCAACCTGCAACCTTATCCATCACTCAGGAGGCTGAGACAAGATGCTCTTCAGGTTTGAGATCAGCATAGGCTATACACTCAGTTCAAGGCCATCCCAGACTATACAGACAGCTTAAAGCCAGCCTGAAATACATAGTGATACTCTGTCTCAATAACAAGGGGTGAAAAAAGCTAAATCAAATATTTCATGAAACTAGGACTAGAATGAGACATTCTTCATTTCATAAACCTGAATTGCAAAGTACTATACCTACATAAATAACTATGTACTAGAGCTATTAAAACTATTTAGTGAGCCAGGGAGATAGCTCAGCAGCAAAACATCTGCCTGGTAGGTGAAAGGTCCTGAGTTTGAGTTCCAGTACAAAAAACAATTAGCAAGTTTTTGCAAAATCAATCTGAGAAATGTGAACAATTCATTGCTTTATACAACAAAAACAATTAAAAGGTCCCATGCTTCAGCTTGGGGCTGGGAGATGGCTCAAGGTATCCATTCAGAAGACATTGAGTGGATATTCTGCATTCATGGTGAGATGATCTAATATGCATATTTCAATGTCAGCTTATCAAATTTCCTAGTCATAATTTTTATCTCTCTTTTGAAACTTTACAAATTCTCTTTCTAAATCTTAAGAGTAAGTGTATTTATTCATTCTGCTCAACTGCAAGTTATTTGATAGGAATATTTTCTCTATTTTTAAAGTTTCTCAGAATACTTAACAAGATGCCTGTATGAGAAACCCTTTTAAATATAAATAAAATTGAAGAAAGGGATAGCAAAGAGATTGTAACGACACATTGTTCACCTTCTGTAATTCCTTCCATAAAGGGTTCCTAAAATAGCTGCACAAATTGGCTCATCAAAATTGAAGAGTTTCTCAATTTTATTCTTTTAGTATGGTTTTTAATATGATAATACACTATATCCTGAGATGACTGGCATATTAACTAAGACCTGGCTTACTTAAAACAAATATCACTGAACTTTAAAAAATTATTGCACTGTTATATATTGATATGTAATCCAATTCACACTTGGAGTCTTGTGTACCAGTTACGCCATTATTTTTGATAAAGTCTTGAGAAATTGCTAAATATCACAGCATTTAAAATTTAAATTTATTTAAATAAATTTCTTCTTTTCTTTCTGTTTTGTTTTGCCTTCTTTTCTTTTTTGTGGAACCAGGGATTGAACTCAGGCCGTTGTGCTTGCAAGGGACGCGCTTATTCTACTGAGCCATCTCCCCAGCCCCAAGACTTCTTCTTTTCATAATGAAACCACACACCTCTATTTTGTCTTCAAATTACTTCTCAGTGTCTCTTCAAATAGCATGTGAATCAGGCAATGCATCTGGCAAATTACTAACTTGTATAATGTCCAAAGATTTCCTGAATATAAATAGAATCAGAAGATTCACCATAATTATTCAGTGGTGTGAATGTTTTGCCAATTCTGTGAAAATCTGAAATTTGTAGGACATTTATAAGCCCACAGACTTGCAAAAAATAGAACTTGAAATCACTTCAATAATTACATGAAGGCAGCAAGAGATTAAGTGACATTCTTAGCATCACAAAGAAGTACAGAAAAACACAGCACACTCAGTCAGTTGGTTAGCCATCTAGTCAGTCACTGGTTGCCACTGAATTTATGTTTCTATTATATGATTATTGATGGTAGCTTTGTGGCTCAGAATCGATGAGCCTTATAGTTCTGCACAGAACTATAAGGTCAGTACAACAGAAATTTTTCTCCCTGGAATATCAGCTTGACACTTTTAATTGTCCTCTTGGGAAATCAGTTTACCTCTGCGATCTTCTAATTTTACGTGTTCTTCAACATATACAGTTATTAGAAAAGTAAATTAACAAGTCTTAATCCTAGTAAAATAGCTAAGTCACAGATGATAAAATAAATTTTTCCTTCTGGCCTTTTTATAAGACAATGTGGTTTCTTAGTTTCTACATATCCTATTCTATCAAAATAAGAAAAATATCTCTAAGCCTTTTTTCCTAAAATAAAGGATAATATATATAATTTTCAAAAATCTAAGTTATTTTATAAACATAAATGTTTTAAGATTAAAATAAATCATATAATTTAAATAATATATTCTATAAACATTTTATAAAATTAAAATTATGTTTGACATGTAATTCTTGGGTAGATCATTTAGTGAAAGTTTTATTGGCTGTCTGCCCTAGAGGCAGGGCTGGAGCAGCATGTGGTGGCAAGAATCAAACTATGATCCCTACGCTTGCCTAAGCTTCCCTAAGCAGGCCCTTTAGTCCACTAAAACTATCTGGCTGACCCTTTACAATATTTTCTACAGTGCTATGGATGGAACCTGTTATGAATGTATTACAACTACAAAGAAAAGCATTAGAGAAAAACAGTAGAGTAAGAATCAAGAAACCTTGTCTCTAGTGCTGCCTTTGCATGATGAAGTCATTCGTCAGGCTAGCTCACATCGCTAACCTGCCTCCTTTTTCTCACCCTCATACCTACATAGCAGAAATGCGTGGTTGCCAAAGTCTAGGTACTCAGTCTTTCCAGCTATTTTCTTCTTCACATTCTATTACCTTCTGCAAAGTATCAAGAACTGTACCACTTCTCACACGCTTGTTCTGGAGCCCAATACTTTTTTTTTATTGAAGGAAACTGTTATACTAATGCTCTCTTAAACTGTATACATTTGTCTTTTTCCTGAATATTTCTCATCTACATGTTTTAAATGTTTGAATTCCTCCTTCATTCCGGTAATAGCAATGCTTCAGAGGCTGGGATTATCTCCCTCACAATTAATATCAAAAGATGTTTATTTTATTTAATTAGAGAATAACAAGATTTGAGACTCCTGCTTCTATTCTCTGCTTTCTCTTTCTCTTTTTCTTTTTCTTCTCTGTTACCAACTGTTTTTAGATTGGGCACCCTGAGTCAAAGGGTTACTCACAAGAATTTATCTCACTAGACAACAGCAGCATGATGATAAGGTATAGAAGATTATAAAAGAGAATGGAGGAAAGTAAAAAAAGCATAATTTTATGTGAACTAACACAGTGATAACTAATATTTTCTATGAAATTGTAGGCTTCCCATTAAAGTTGCCCTATCAAGAGGCAAGAAGTTGATATTTTTGTTCACTGCCTCCCCAATAGAAATTAATTTCCTTTTCTATGTATGCCTACCCTGGACACATACCAACCATGCTTGTTCATTCAATTAAACCAAGATAATGGGTTTTTATAATCCATAGCAGCCACAGGTTAAATCTAGGTGAACAAAAGAAATAGAATAGGATAGTGAAAGCATTTGCTACATTGCCCCATATAGAAAATAAACCTTGCCTGCCTTAAACAAGTTACTTTATTTTACTCATTAAAATAAATCTAGCCAGGTATTGTGATACTTGCTATGGCAGGAACACTGTTAGTTTGAGGCTACCTAGACTATATACTGCAACTGTGTCTCAAAACAAAAATCTATAAGGGATTATAGATTTACACAGTTATCCAGGTCCTACCTAAATATTTTTGTTTCTTCCCCCTGTGCAGTGAGAGCTACAGATTGGTGAAGGTTGTAATGGGCAGCATTGAAGAGCTAACATATATACCTAGGCAATAGAGACAATATATTCTGCGGAAGAAAGGCCATAGCTAGAGAAATTGGGGGGGAGTATCTTAATCACTTTCTCCTCACTGGGACACAATTCATGACACTCCCATTTTAAGGAAGGAGAGTTATTTTAGCTCACATTTCAGACCCCTGTTGGCTGGACCCAAGGAAGGAGGGAATGGCATAGTACATTATACAGAAATGCAGCTCTTGACATGCCTCCCAGGAAGCCGAGGAAGAGAGAGAGACAGAGACAGAGACAGACAGAGACACAGAGACAGATAGAGAGACAGAGACAGACAGAGAGAAATAGAGACAGAGAGCGGGAGAGAGAATCCAAGGAGGGAAATAAGTCCTTCCAGGGCACAAGTCACTGCTCTACCTCTTCATACCAGAACCTACATCCTAAAAGCAAGTCAGATATCAGCCCTCATAATGCAATCACCATCCAAAATCCCTGCTTATGAGCTCATGAGAATCTTAGAAGACATCCATATCTAAACATTAGCTACTGCGACCCTCAGAGCACTGATCAAGACACCAACTACATGTGTAATAGACAAAAGGATTCTTTTGAAAAATTGTAATTAAATGGAATTTGTAGGACTCATTTATAGATAATGGGGACTGGAAGAACAGATGATTTTTTTTCACCTTCTTTTGAATACACAAACTAGGTACTTTGTAACCATCAAGTTAAAAAGAAATAATAAGCATCTTCAGCAACAAATAGTAGGCATCCTTATATTAGAATTTAAACTAATACCATAGATAATTTTTATACTTTCCAAAATTTGAAAAATATTCCCATATAGTCTACTGGAACGTCTTCTTAAAAGATTTGAGTTTCATAAACTGGCCTCTGGGTAACAAGTCTCCAGACTATTATCTGCCAGGAACCAAGAAGCTTAAATGTATATCTATCAGACTTCCAATGACAGCCTTAGCACAAGGTCAGATGACATGCTGTTTTGAGACTTCATTCTTAGCAAAATGAGTAACACTAGGGCCAGCCAAATAGCTCAGCAGATTAAAGTGCCTGCAAGCAGGCACAGGGGCCAGGGGTTCAATCCCCAGGCTTGCCATGCTGACCCCACCCCCAGGGCATGCTGAGATAGCAATTGAGACGGGGCATAGTGGTGAGCACCTGTAATCCCAGCTTTTGCGAGGCTGTAAACAGGCAGATCACTATGAGTCCAATTTAGTAGTAAGACTCTGAACACCCTCTAGACCCTTACCTAAAATTAAAAAAAAAGAACTATACTGAGAGATGTTGCATAATTTTTGTCCAGTACCAAAGTGTTTCCTGCTGTTTCTAGGCTGTACTGGTTATGTGTCAAATTGCAGTGACATGGATTATGCTTGGCCGTTCAAACTTATTAACTGCCTCGTGTTAAACTCATAACATTGTGCAAACTGGTTGCCATGTTACCAACACAAACCAACAGTGACGCACTCTCTTCCACTCAAGACACTGATTTAGTACTTCCATCAACAGGAGACCGCATCTCTTCCAAGTTGGTAAACAAAATTCTTATAACAAATTGCTTATGACAAAATCTTGCCACTTTTTTTTTTGCTAGCTTCCTATTTAATGAGAAGTTTAAAAGAAATCCTTTTATTCAAGCAGAAAAGTATATATTTGGTATGAAGCTGTTATTGTCATTTCATTAACAGTAGTGATAAAATATCCCACAAGATTTTCAAGAAAAGGGAAAAAAAAACAAATATTTTCTTCAGGATGAAGTAGTACAAGCCTTTATTCACTCCACTAGTATTTATTTATTTTCCACTAGTATTTATGACAATACATTTTTATATGTGACAAACCCTTTCTTTGAATTCAAAGATGCAATAGTGAACACAGCAGACAAAATGAGTTCTGTGAAGATCCACTGACAAATATTTAAAAACATTTTTTTTCAGAGGAAAAGCTCTGATTTGTGGAGTTTGGTGATCCTCATGAAGATTTCCACTATGGCTAGTTTGAGCTACTGACATAGTATCACTGAGAAGCTGGGAGATGGTGTAAATAATCAGCTTTTAACAGCCAATAGAAACCAGATCCAATATACTTCTGAAAGACAGATAAAATACAGTATTCAAACAAACACACACAATGTGATAAGGTCACGTAGAAATGCAAATTTTAGAGAAACACTATAGACTTTTCTTGTATACTGTATCCTTCTCATAGGCTTTTCAAACATATTAGCCTAATAAGCAATCTTAAAATGAAGAGATATTCAGAAGTATATATTTATCCAGAATTTTTCAAGCAGATTTGATTATAGAACCATCTTGCATTCTGAGTAATCATCTCCTGAAAAACTGGAAATTTGATGCACCTGACTGGGAAGGATTTCAGTGCAAGGTTCTCAAATCACTGGCTGGTAGAGGCAATGGTACTCACCACAGCCAAAATGGCAACATTACCAAAGAGATGAACTACTCTTGAATACTGTTAAAGTTGCTCCAGAAATATTTAGTACTAGTTTCCAGTACTTATGTTAGGCATTATTTACACATCTGAGATATTTAGGGAATAGTTAGTGTTTGTCTTGCATGTGTCTTTCTTACACTAAACACCTTATTTGCTACTTCTAGATTCTTCCTTATAGACACTTAAGGGTGACTGACAGGAAGTCAACCCAGAAAGTCTAACTAATCTTGTTATTATTTTTTTTTTCTTTGTCTTTTTGAGACAGGGTCTCACTATACAGTTCAGGCTGGCCTTAAGCTCACTTTGTAGCTCAGGCTGGTCTCGAACTCACAACAATCCTCCTGCCTCAGCCTCCCGAGTGCTGGGATTACAGGCATGTGCCACCACGCCCGGCTCTAATCTTGTTATTTTAAGGAACAACAACTAGATGAAAATAGCATGAGGGCTGGCCAGATAGCTCAGCAGATTAAACCACTGGTTTGGGGGGGTTGAATTCCTGGCCCAGGGGCACACTGAGATGGTGAATGAGACTGGGTGTGGTGGTGCATGTCTGTAATTCCAGCACTTGGGAGGCTGGGATTATTACAAATCTTCTCTGTGTAGTGAGACCCTATACTAAATACATACGGGAGGACTTACAATTTATTATATACAATCATTTTATATGTAAGCATATCTTTATACATATTATTGTGTACCTCTATGTCTGAGTTTTGATGTGATACTTCAAAAAACATATCTTCAAAATATATTTAAATATGCCTATAAAAATATTTCCAGGTATTCTAAAAAAATACAAGTCTTGTCACATCTTTTCTTTTTTAAAAACTGTAATGTTATGCATTGAAACTATAGGGGCTGGGGAGATGGCTCAGTGGAATAAGTGCTTCCCTGGCAAGTGCAAGGGACTGAGTTCATTCCCCAGTTCTGCAAAAAATAAAAGAAAGAAACTATAATGATCAAGTTGGGCTCAATAAAGTGAATTTTCAAGAATAACCTGAATAAAGACTAAAATTTGATTTGAAACCAAATAATACTTGAATTAAATTTAGTACATTTTTGCTAAGAACATACTTGGCTAAGTGCTTGACAAGTGAAAAATAATCTTACATGTGAAAAGTTCAGGGCTGTCAGAGGGTGAAGAATTTTGAAATATTCTGATACTTCCCAACAGGAACATAGATAATGAAATGAATTTTTCCATGCAGAATAGAAAATAAGTTAATAACCTAAAAATAATTTTGGTTAAATTAACAACATCCATAAACATTTGGTTTAATTAAAAATGAATATCAACTTGGAGAGTTAAAATACTGACCTCACTCCCACAGGTTTTATTAACTTATGGAACAAAATCAGCACCTATAAAAGAACCTACCAAAAACCATATGCTTCATTAACTTGGAGATGATAGTTATTGGGCTAAAATATTTTGGAGGTATTGATTGTGTCCTTCTTAAATTCTGCTTAATAGATATTTTGTTACGTAACACATGAATTTGGATGAACTAATTCTTTGACACTTTTTGACCATTTGGGTTTTTTTATAGAATAAAAGTTTATCTATATCCTGTTTCATTGCTAAGATAAAATATCTCTTTAAAGTTAATACTAGTAGCAACAGTTGATGTACCTAATTCATATTCACATGAACATTTACAACAATGTCCCTCAACTCGATGTGTTTGATGCTTATAGTGGTATCTTCAAGGCAAATGTGCAGTCAACTGTACAATTATTATAGACAGATAATTTTTTCATAATTTTATTGAGAAGCAAATAGCAATGAGATAGTTTCAAATCAAATTAGGACAGTTTCAATATTAATACATTGCATATTGTTTTCTTAGTAGTTATTTGTTGTACAAGATGCAGACGTGATATTCCATTTATAAACACTATTAGAACAGATCCCTCTATTCACTGAATCAAGAGAATGTAGCTGTATATCTATCTTAACTGTTTTGAATATACAGATACAAAATGGTCATTCATTTGTATTCCCTTTTTTTGTTTAGTTTTGTCACTTAAATATTATAGGTGTGTGAATTCAGCAAAATATTCCCAAATAGTCCAGTAGTCCATAATAATATTGGGTTTTCCATATGTCTGGCAATGTCAGAAGTTGTTGACTTGAGTCATTTTCAGCTCAGGATAATAATATGGCTTTACTTCTTGTACTTCATTTTTATACTTTCCTGCTAGATATTTAAGACCAAGATAAAGCAAGACATATGTAACAAGAATTGTAGCTATTGTATCTAAGATCAGTCAACACCCTTCTTCAGGGTTTATCCTGAGACCCAGTATTGTAGTTTGTAGATCGTTTGTCTGTGTCAGCCATGTGGATGAGTCACAGCCATTGCTTGACCAATTTGCTCTCAGTGAAAGCCTGAGAGAATGTTTTCTCTTCATGTGACTCTCCTTAGGCACACTCTCCATCATTGATCACTTTCCTCTTTGGCCCCATAATCTCCTTGATCAGAAAGTTTGGAACACAAGTGAGCATGATACAGTACAGATTCTCCTATGTCCTGAGTCTCAAAATTGACCTTGAAAGGCTAGGACCAAAATGTTGGCTGTCCTTGCAGCTCTCCTTGTTCTCTAGTTTTTGGTTTGTGAACTTAGATTGTTAGCCCTCCAGAAAAGAAGCTTATTGTTATTAACATACAACCTATGCTGTTGAGCTTAACCTCACTATCTGTCTGAGTATCAAACATCTTAGGCTTAACATGGAACAAGTATTTTTTCATCAAGTACTGATATGTTAAACTTTAAGTCCTTACACAATATAATGTAACAATATTTAAAAATATATATATATTTAAAAAATAAGAATAAACAATTACATATTTTTACTCATAAGTTTAGAAATCTAACCATATACAGCATTGTAGCAGGACAATCCCACAACACTTATTTTTCTGTCTCCTGTCTTCATTCACCATTCCCCTCCTTTTCAAACCAACATCTACCTGAGAGACAGCACGGCAGCAACTGGCATGTCATGACAAGCAGCACCTATTCAGAAGACCAGAATGACAGGCATTCCAAGTATGAACCTACTATTACAAATTGCAATCTTCAGTGCAGTTGCTTAGTTCACAGGTATCAGCATATATAGTTAGTCAGGGTGAAAATCCTTCCAATTAACCCCTAGATTCGAAAATCTTCCAAAGATTCTCAGGATCATTGCCTTACCTATCTTGTACATATAATTGTATGGTTTGCCTTTGTCTTGTTTCCTAGCTCTTCTTGCTTTCTCTTTATTTAGATAGCTAATTTTTGTAAAAATATTATAGGCAGTCAGATAGGGTTGGGCCCTTGAGAACCAAAGATTAAGACTCATTACAACTATGGCTGAGTCTATGTCTATTGAAGACTAGACCTCAAGATTCAGATGAAATTATCACATTTACATGCCTGCCCAAGGGATAAGTGGTAACTCTTGGTCTAGTGATGTCTCTATTAATATCATCCCTGTTAGTGGATAACCAAGAAACTTGGAGTCATTCCTTCCTGCTCAATTATTTATTCTTTCCATGAATTCTTGCCACATGACTTACTTCCACACTGGGTCAATACTACCTAAGTGTTGATGCTTATTATCATATTGGTTGATCATATCTTTACCTACATTGTACTCATGTTTGTGTTCCATAAAACTGCCACTGAGAAGTGGGGTCATCAGTAACCCATTTGGGACCCCTCTTGACTTTCAGGAGCTGTATCTCTCAATATACCCTACTCTAAACTTCTTTTGTTCCTTAGAATTCATTTTTCAATTTTGGGGACTAGGAATTAATTGTATCAGACATCTAAAAACTTGGGACTTACAATGTGTCCTCTATGATTTGGAGGTCCAATATTATTCTTCAATCATAATCAAGGTCTGTATCTATTAACAAGTCAGTCATATTGTTGCTGGCAGCTAAATTGGATAAAATATTATAGGCAGTCAGACAGGGTCAGGCCCTCCAAAGAGACATCACAGAAGATAAGATACCTTACAGCTGTGGTAGGGACAGATGCTTCTGCTGTGTGCCAAACCTAAAGACCAAAGATCAAACAAATGTTAACCTCCCTAAAGATTAGCATTCAGGATTGATCTTCACTCTGAGAAATCCAGGAAGAATCATTATCTGATGGCTACCAGATAAAGTCCCATTTTATATTCATATCCATTTGCTAAGTGACTCCCTTCCCCAGTTGGTCTTGGACTTAATATTACCTGAGCAATGGTGCTTGTAATCCTATTGGTTGACCAGCTTTGTCGCACCCCACATCCACCTAAGTGAGTTCCCATTTTTCTCCACCTTAGCCCTGCATGGTTTTACACTACAGAAGTCCCTGGAAGAGACAGATTCCTATGGACAACCTGCTCAGGACACCTCCTGTCCCTCTCTCAGACAGGAGAATTCTTTTCCTCAATAAATCGACTCTGTTCATAATCTCCATTTGTTCCTAAAATTTATTCTTTGATTTTAGAGAGCATGAACTTGGCCGGGTCAGGTCGGGAGTTTCACTTTCCCCACATCATTTGGAGGTCCCTATATAAATTTTTCTTCCTATATCAATATTATGAATGGCTGTGATATAGGGAAGTAAAACTCCTGACATGATGTGGATGAGTTCGTGTTCTCTAAAACCGAAGAATGAATTTTAGGAGCAAACGGAGGCAGAGAGTAAAACTTTATTAGAAAGAAATGCTTCTGTCAGAGATGGACAGAAGGGGAACCGGAGCGGGTTGCCCTGGGAAGCTCTCTCTTCCAGGGACTTCTATAATGTAAAGCCATGTGGGGCTAAGGTGGAGAGAATGGGAACTTGCTTAGGTGGATGTGAGGTGAGTCAAAACTATGGTCAACCAATGGGATTACAAGCACCATTGCTCAGGTAAAATTGATTAGGCCCAGGACCAAACGGGGAAGTGAGTCACGAGTCATGTAACAAGTGGGCATGAATAGGGGACAGGGCTCTTCCCTTGGGGGTTGGGCTAGTGACTCACTTGGGTCTTTCCAGGTGATAGATGCCTATTTAGAATGTCAACCCCAGGTGCTACTCTTTTAGCATTTGTTTGCCCTTAGGTCTTTAGGCCTGGTTCACAGCAGGAGTATCCATCTCTCCAATAGTTGTCTTTGTCTTCTGTGTTATCTCCTTCCAGAGCCTGGCCCTCTCTGACTGTCTATAATATATTTAGCTAATTCAGCTGCCTACAACAGCTGCAGATTTGCTCACTAATCAAGCTTGAAGTTCCAAATCTATTATCTATCTGCATGTAAGCCAGTCTCCTAATAATTCTCACCTTTCCAGCACTGATTCCAGCAAGCCTATATTTAGTACATTTAATATCTTTAGTAAACATAGTATTTTTATGAATAAAAAAGCAAATAAAAGTAATCATTTCCAAGTCAAACAAGCGAACAAGTAATTAATAACATTGTTTAGTAAGATTGTTTTGAACAAAAGCAGTTAGGGGTATTTTATCAGAAATGCAGAAATGTGGAGAAAAAATATCTCATGGTGTCTATCACAAACGCATTCTGAATGGAAGTCCAAAAGACAGAGAGAGAGAGAGAAAGAGAGAGAGAGAGAGAGAGAGAGAGAGAGAGAAAGGAAGCCCAAACCATGCTTTTTGTCTTGCTCTTATATGAATCACCTGAGGATGAGAGGCATTTTTTCCAAAGGAATGAATTCAAAAGTAGTTATTTGCATTTCTAATGTTTCTCAAAGTCCTGTAACTGAGTTGAATAATCCAAGTTCCTGAAACCTTAGGTAGGGCCATAAAACCTCTGGCCCAGTTTGAGCAAACATCACCCCAGGCCTGAAGACATTCTTGAGGCCTGAGAACATTTTTGTGAAATAGGTCACATTGTTCAGTTACACTTTAAACTATTCCCTTTTAGTTTCCTTTTAAGGCCATATATTCTCAAACCTACCAATTATTTTAAATGTTACCCCTCACTAA
>PVKA01020840.1:0-15851 GCA_004027165.1 Ctenomys sociabilis | reverse complement strand
GCACCCCCTCCTATCTTGTGTTTTTTGTCTTTAAAACTGCACCCACTACGTTGGTGGCGCGCTCTGTTCCTGCGTGTTCAGACCGCCCTACGTGCACGTAGTAATAAAACTTTCCCTTTGTGATTTGCATGAGAGACTGACTCTTGGGGTCTTCTTTCGTGGCGATTCGACCCTTACAATACAGGGAGAAAAACTGATCTCAGGTGGGTGACCTCCAAATGATATAAAGAACCTCCACATGACTTAGGGAAAAACCATCTCTGGACCTGACCTGTAAGAGTTCGTGTTCTCTAAAACAGAAGAATGAATTTTAGGAACAAATGGAGATTATGAGCAGAATAGATTTATTGAGGGAAAAGAAAGTTTCTGTCTGAGAGGAACAGGAAGGGGGCCCGAGTGGGTAGTTCCCCAGAAAGTTGTATCTTCCTGACTTTTATAGAGAAAAACCATATGGTGAGGTGGGTCTAAGGTAGTGAAGACATGGGAATTCGCTTAGGTGGACAAGAAGTGGGACAAAACTATGGTCAACCAATGGAATTACAAGCACCATTGCTCAGGTAAAATTGATTAAATCTAGTACCACCAAATGGGGAAGTGAGTCAGGTAGCAAGTGGGCATGAATATGGGACAGGGCCCCCTTTCTGTTGGGGGTTGGGCTAGTGACTCATTTAGGCTCTTTCAAAGTGATTGATACCTATTCAGAATATCAATCTCTGATGCCCATCCCTAGGGAAGTATGTAGCTGTGTTTCCTCTTTTTGTCTTGGTCTTGAAGTGTGGCCCATAGGGAGTATCTGTCTCTTCCAAGTTGCAAAGTCACCTTGTTTGCCATCTTGTCTCCTTGAGGGCCTGGCCCTGTCTGACTTCCTAGAATATTTCTATCTAACTCCGCTGACTACAATACTTTTCAGGAACCACATTTAACAATGATCACTGCTGGGCGTGGTGACACATGCCTGTAATCCCAGCACTTGGGAGGCTGAGGCAGGAGGATTGTTGTGAGTTCAAGACCAGCCTGAGCTACAAAGTGAACTTGAGGCAGCCTGAACTGCATAGTGAGACCCTGTCTCAAAAAGAAAAAAAAATGATCACTATTTCATAATTATTAATTCTTGTGTGCCTACCAAGAAGCTTGGTGATTACAAAAATTTTTTAAAATACTTTAAGGTGGGGCTGGAAAGATGGCTCAGTAGAATAAGCACTTCCCTGGCAAGTGGAAGGGCCTGAGTTCAATCCCCAGTTCCAAAAAATAAAAAAATCTCTAGGGAAAAAAGTGTTACCTGAAAACTTACAATCAATGAATATTCTTAGTTTTTTACCCATACTGTTTTGTTTTGCATTAGGGATTGCATGCTCATAATAAATTTGTTCATTTTCTTATTTTATTTTATTTTATAAATAGAAGTAAAACAAAATTTCATAACAAAATAATAAGACAACAACCAGTTAATACAATGTGTATTATTATTTTTAAAGAACTCACAGTATAAAATAGTGGCATACCATTTTTTTCAATTGCGATTAGCACAAACTTTCCAATGAACTAAAAAATACTAGTAGTGTTGGAGGCAGCCAAGTTAGATAGAGATATTATAGGCAGTCAGACTGGGCCAGGCCTTCAAGCAGACAAGATGGAAGGCAAGGTGACCTTACAACTGGAAAGAGACAGACACACTTCAGAGTGGACCAGACCTCAAGACCAAGACAAAGAAACAAACACAGCTACCTACTTCCCCAGGGAGGGGCATCAGAGATTGATATTATAAATAGGTATCAATTGCCTTGAAGGAGCCCAAATGAGTCACTAACCCAATCCTCAACAGGAAGCTACCCTGTCCAGTATTCATGCCTGCTTGCTACTTGACTCGCTTCCCCATTTGGTACTGGATTTAATTAATTTTTCCTGAGCAGTGGTGCTTGTAATCTCATTGGTTAACCATACTTTTGTCCCACCTCATGCCGAACTAAGGGAGTTCCCATGTTCTCCACCACCTTAGACCCACCTTAGACCATATGGTTTTCCTCTATAAAAGTCCCTGGAAGATACCATTTCCAGGGATCCCCCTCCTGTCCCTCTCTCGGACAGGAGCTTTCTTTCCTTCAATAAATCTATTCTACTGATAACCTCCGTTTGTTCCTAAAATTCATTCTTTGGTTTTAGAGAACATGAACTTGTACAGGTCAGGTCAGGAGATCATTTTTCCCTATATCATTTGGAGGTTCCCCATACCATTTGGAGATCACCCACCCGAGATCAGTTTTTTTCACTGTAGCAGTAGGACAACTAATTTGCATTTTTATACTTTCCTGGTCCTTATTGTTGTAACTCAAAACTCAAAAACAGTATTCAATTTAGAAGCACTTTATTTAGCTGAGCTCAGCGGCAGCATGTACTCTTGTCTCCAAGTAGGTGCTCGCAGAGTTAGGGAGAGGCAGGGGTTTTTAAGACTGAAAACTGCAAAAGTGGGTGGTCTTGAGGCTTAAGGATGAGGGAGAATACAGCACAGGGGTCAGGATCCACATACAGGAAACAGGTTACATTCTTTCAACATACAGTCACAATTTTATGAACAAACAATTAAATTTTATGGCATAGTGTTGATCACGGGTTGTCACAAGTTGGATATCAAGTAATTTTGGGAACTGGGAGGTTATATCCTAGAGCAAATAGTCATTACTTTAAGGCAGGACATATTGTGTGATGAGATCTAGGGCAAAGAAATAGTTTATACTTTAACTTTTAGCAGGCTTCGGTTTAGAACAAAGGGATAGGTTGAACATTAACAAACTGTGTTTAGGGGTCTGGAGAATGGCCTTAGTCACCAAAATTGAGGCTAAATTGTCAGACTATAATACACAGTTTTTGATAACAAAGTCACAGTGGAAACGTACAGAGGTGTACAATAGAATGGCTATTCTGGTTACAAAAAGGAGTCAATCACATAGGTTATAACAGAAATGTACAGAGATGTGTTACAAAATGGAAATGGTCACATAGGTTATAACACTTTCCACTTTTTCTATCCCAGTTCATTTTGTCTTTTAAACAATTTCTCCTTTTGTTATAGGCAGTTGAATTAGATAGAAATATTATAGGCAGTCAGACAGGGCTAGGCACTCAAGGAGACAAGATGGAAGACAAAGAGACTTTGCAACTTGGAAGGGACTGACACTCCCATATGAGCCACACCTCGAGGCAAAAGAGGAGACAAATATAGCTACATACTCCTCGAGGGATGGGCATCAAGGATTGATATTCTAAATAGGTATCAATCATCTTGAAAAAGCCCAAACTCCCAACAAGAAGAGACCCTGTCCTTATTTATACCCACTTGCTACAAATCCCTATTTGGTACTGATTTAAACAATTTTACCTGAGCAATGGTGCTTGTAATCTCATTGCTTGACCAAAGTTTTGTCCCACTTCATGGCCAACTAAGCAAGTTCTCATGTCTTCTCCACATGGTTTTCCTCAATAAAAGTCCCTAGAATAGACAACTACCCGGGGACCACCCATTCGGGAACCCCTCCCTCTCTCAGACAGGGGCTTTCTTTCCCTAAATAAATTTATTCTGTTCATAACTTCCATTTATTCCTAAAATTCATTCTTTGGTTTTAGGGAACATGAACTCATTCCAGGTACCTTTTAGGTTAGGACATCAGTTTTTCTCCCTGTGTCATTTGGAGGTTTCCTGTATCACTTTGACAGTGTCTATTGTACATTTTTAAACTTTACTTACAGTTTTAGTTACTTGTGTCAGAGAGATAATGCAATGTTAATACATTGGAGGCTGATTTATTTCACCTACGAGTGTGGTCTCATGGTGCATCTTTTTATCTACAAAGTCTCAAGTTTTTCCTTTATGGCTGGGAGTACTGCACTGCATAAAAAGACTACAATGTTATCCACTCTTCAGTTGGGTTGTTTTTAAGATTTATTTATTTATTATTATTATATTATTATTATTATTGAAGAACAAATAGCAATGCGACAGTTTCAAAGCAAATTAACAGGACACCGTCGATAAATTAATACCTTGCAAAATGTTTTCTTAATGTTCTGGTGTCCTACAAGGTGCATACATGATATACTTACAGACATTATTATAGCAGATGTCTCTAATCAGTGAATGAAGAGAGTGTAGCTATACACATATCTTATTTTTATAGTTGAATTATATCACAGATTCAATAATTAATACTTTATACCTTGTTATCTCCTAGTGTTTGTCCATAATACTAGAAGCCAACATAATATATTGTCCAACAACTATTAGTACGAATCTTGTTTCTCATAGAATTATGCAGAAGCACTGCATATTTAATCCTAACTGTACTGTTTATACACATACATCATGATTCTTCTTTTGTATACCCCTCCTTTTTTTTGTCTGACCTGACAAAGATGGGCACTCCATTATCATTAAACCAATTTAGGTGCCTGAACTCAGGGACACAATCCAACACAGTGCAGCATTCCACAATAATAGTGAGTTAGCTGAAGAAGTTGTCGACCATAGCCATTTACAGCTCAACTTATTATTATGGCCCCACATTATACACCTCCTCTTTATACTTTTCTGCTGGATGGTTAAGACTGAGATAGAGCAAGATCTATATACCAAAAGACGTAGCTTTTGTTTTTGATGAGGTCAGTGAAGTGCCCTCAGGGTTTATCTTGTAGTCCTGTACATTATTCTGTAGTTCCTTTGTCTGTGTCATCCATGTGGATGAGCGACGGCCAATGCATGACCAGTTTGCTCTCTGTGAGAGCCTGAGAGAAAGTTTTATCTTCATGTGACTCTCCACAGGCACACTATCAATCATCAGTCTCTTTCCTCTGTGGCTCCACAATCTTCTTGATGAGAAAATTTGGGGCACAACTGAGCTTCATGATGTTGCAGTACAGGTTCTCCTATGTCCTGAGTCTTTGCTGACCTTGAAAGGCTAGGGCCAAAATGTTGGCTGGCCTTGTGGCTCTTCTATTTCTCCAATTTTGATCTGTGAAATTAGGTTAATCAGCCAGAAAAAAAGCTAATTAACACCATGCAGCATATGCCGTTCAGTTTGCCGGAACTATCTGACTCAATATTTTTTAGTTGTTGTTATACATTTCTATTTGTATTTCTTGTTTTCACTGCTTATACTAGGGAGACTGTACGATATTTGCACATGTGTGTCTGGTTTATTACACTTACGAGTATATATTCAAGTGGCATCCACTTCAATATGAATGATTCAACTTCATTGTTCTTTATAGCTAAGTAATACTCCATTATATAGAAATACCATATCTTTTTCATCCATTCCTCATGTGATGGACATCTTCATTGTTTCCAAGATTTTGCTATCACAAATTGTGCTGCTATAAACATAGGTACACATATATCACTATGATATAACGTTTTCAGTTCCTCAGGGAAAATTCTCAGTAGGTGGATAGCCGGCTTGAATGGGATTTCCGGGCCTACTCTTTTGAGGTGTCTCCACACTGATCTCCACAATGGTTGGACCAGTCTACATTCCCAAAAGCAGTGAAGAAGTGTTCCCTTTTCCCCACAACCTCTCCAACATTTGTTGTTGGTTGATTTCCTTATGATAGTCATTCTTTCTGGAATGAGATGGTATCTCAGTATTGTTTTTATTTGCATATCACAGAAGGCTAGCGATGTGGAGCATTTTTTCATATATTTATTCACTTCTTTAATTTTTTCCTCTGAGAAGTGTGTATTCATCTCAGATGCCTATTTCTGAATTGGGTCTTTAAATTTGAGGGCCTTTTATATCTTAGTTCTTTATATATTCTAGGCAGCAGACATTTTCTGATTGCTTATTAGTTAGGATTTTTTCAAAATTGATCGGTTGTCTTTTCACTTTGTTGACAATTTCCTTTGATGTGCAGAAACTCCTCAAGAAGAATTGATCCAAGTTGTTGATTATTTCAAGAGTTTCCCATGCAAATTTATGTTTGTTCGTGAACTCTTTACCTACCCCAATGTCTTCAAGAGTTCCTCCTGCTTTCTTTTCCAGGAGATTGAGTGTTTCTATTTTAATGTTTAGAACTTTAATCCATTTTGACTTTAGCTTAGTACATGGTGATTGAGTTGGGTCAAGTTTTAGTTTTCAGCATGTAGAAAGCCATGTTTTCCAGCACCATTTGTTAAAGAGGCTATCTGTCTTCCAGTGAGCTTGTTTGGCTCCTTTCTTGAAGGATCAGATGGCTGAGTGTGTTTGTAGATGCCTGTGCATCTCCTAGTCTATTCCATTGATCCTCAGGTCTATTTTGTTGCCAATACCATGTTGATTTTATCACAGTGGCTTTGTAGTATAATTTCAAGTTGGGAATTGTGATGTCTCCTGCCTTGTCTTTATTGTCCAAGATTGCCTTTGCTATTCTAAGTCGTCTGTGGTTCCAAATAAATTTTAGGAATGATTTCTCTAGGTCTTGGAGGTATGTTGGTGGCAGTTTGATAGGGATTGCATTATTTCTGTACAGCAATTTGGGGAGTATGGCCATCTTCAATATGTTGGTTCTTCCTATCCAGGAACATGGAATATCTTTCCATTTTATGATATCATGTATAATCTCTTTTCTTAGGGTGTTGTAATTTTCTGTGAAAAGATCTTTGAGTTTCTTGGTTAAGTGAATTCCAAGGTATTTCATTTTCTGTGGTGCTATTGTAAACGGTATTGTTTCTATTACTTCCCTTTTAGTGTGCTTGTTATCTGTGTAGAGGAATGTTATTGACTTTTGAGTAATGACATTGTATCCTGCTATGCTACTGAATTTCCATATTGGTTCTAGTAATTTCTTAGTGGAATTTTTGGGGTCTTCCAAGTAAAGTATCATCTGCAAATAGTGAGAATTTTAATTTTTCTTTTTGTATTTTTATCCCTTTTATTTCTACCTCTTTTGTAATGGGTATTTATAATGATTCTAAAACTATATTGAATAGGAAGGGTGATAAAGGGCATCCTTGTCTTGTACCTGATTTAAGAGTAAAATATTTCAGTTTTTCCCCATTTAGGATTATATTCGCTTTTGGGTTGTCATAGATGGCTTTTATCAAGTTAAGTTAGAGTACATCTATTCTAATTTTCTGTAGGACTTTGAACATGGATGAGTGTGGAGCTTTGTCAAAAGCTTTCTCTGCATCAATTGAGATGATCATGTAGTTTTTAGGTTTCAGTCTATTAATATAGTGTATTACATTTATAGATTTTCAAAATTGAACCATCCTTGCATCCCTAGTATGAATCCTACCTGGTCATGGTGTATGATCTTCTTGATGATTTGCTGTATTCTATTTGCTAGGATTTTATTGAGTAGTTTTGCATCTATGTTCATGAGGGAGACTGGCCTGAGGTTCCCCTTTTTGTTGTGTCATTCCCTGGTTTTGGAATCAGTATAATACTTGCCGCCATAAATGATTTAGGTAGACTGCTTCCTTTTCAATTTCATTGAAGAGTTTGAGAAGTGTAAGGATTATATATATCTTCTATAAATTACTTGTGGAATTCGGCTGTCAATCCATCAGGACCAGGACTTTTCTTTGTTGGTAGGCTTTTTATTACATTTCATATTTCGTTGGCTGTTATTGGATTATTGAAAATTGTTATATCTTCTTGGTTCAGTTTTGGTAGTTTGTACCTTTTGAGAAATCTGTCCGTTTCTTCTGTGTCTTCCATTCTGTGAGCGTAAAGATTGCCAAAGTAATTATTGATAATCTTCTGAATTTCCGCTGGGTCTATGGTGATTTCACCCTTTTCATTCCTTATCGCTTGTATTTGAATTTTCTTTTGTCTCTTTTTGATGAGGTTGGCTAGAGGCTTATGAACTTTATTTAGTTTGTCAAAGAACCAACTTTTTGATTTGTGGATTCTTTGAACTGTTTTCTTCATCTCAATTGAATTAATTTCTGCTCTAATCTTTATGATTTCTTCTTGACTTTGCGCTCTGGGTTTTGTTTGCTCTTCTTTTTCTAGTGGTTGGAGGTGCAACATTAAGATGTTTGTTTGTTCCCGTTCTGTTTTCGTAATGTCTGAGTTTGTAGCTATGATATTCCTTCTAAGAACTGCTTTCATCGTGTCCCATAAATTATGGTAAGATGTGCTTGAATTTTCATTGAATTGCAGATATTGTTGAACTTCTTATTTAACTTCATCTGTAATCCTTTGATTCCTGAATAGGGCGCTGTTTAATTTCCAAGAATTTAGCGGGTTTTACTGATTTCTTTTGTCATTTAGTTCCAGTTTTATTGCACTGTGATCAGATAATATGTATTGGATAATTTATGTTTTCTTCCATATAGTTATGCATGACCTCTAGACTAGTATGTGGACTATTTGGGAAAATGACCTGTGTGCAGCTAAAAAAATTTGTATTCGACTGTGACTAGGTGGAACACTGTGTATGTCCAGCTGGTCTGTATGTTCCAAGCTCTGGTTCAGTTCTGCTACCTCCTTCTAATTTTTTGGTCTGGTTGATCTATCTTTTTGAGATAAGGAGGTGTTAAGGTCACCTGTTAAGATTGTGATCTTAGATATTAGGTTTTTCATGTCCGTTAAGATTTCTCTTACATAGTTGGGTGCTCCTGTGTTTTGTGCAGAGATATTTATGAGTGTTATCTCTTGCTCTTGAGCTTTTCCCCTGACCAATATATAGTGGCCTTCTTTGTTCCTTTGATCCTTCTTCGTTTGAAGTTGAGACTCTCTGAGAACCCAATTGCTACTCCTGCTTTTTTCTGAGGTGCTTTTTTCTGAGGGCATGTAGTACTATTTTCCATTCTTTGACTTTGAGCCTATGAATGTCCTTTTGAGTTAAGTGTGTTTCTTGTATACAGCATATTGTTAGATTTTGTTTTCTAATCCACTGTGCCAGTTTATTTCTCTTAATTGGTGAATTGAGTCGGTTTACATTGATGGTTATAATTGAAATGTGTTGACTTATGTTTGTCATGATATTTACCTGCTGTTGTTTACTCCTTTGTATCCTGTGTTTAATTGTCTATCCTGTTTAGTGGGTTCCTTCCCTTCTCATTCATGGAGTTCTGGTCATTGTGGTCTCTCTCTAGAACATCTTTCAGTAGCCTGTGTAGGGATGGCTTTGTCATCATGAAATTCTTTATTTGTTCCTTGTCGTGGAAGTATTTCACTTCTCCATCACACTTGAAAGAGAGTTTTGCGAGTATAATAGTCTGTGCTGGAATTTGTTTTCATGCAGGAATTGAAGAACTCTGCTCCATGCTCTCCTTGCCTTCATTGTTGGTGTAGAGAAGTCGGCTGTAATTCTGTTGGGTTTTCCTTTAAATGTGATTTGCTTCTTCTCTCTAGCAGCTTTCATTATATATTTTTTGTTTTGAATTTCTGGGATCTTGACTATTATATGTCTCAGTGTGTTTTACTTGGGTTGAAGTTACTTGGTGTTCTGTATGCTTCAGTTCCCTGAATGTTGGATTGTTTTCTCATATGTGGGAAGCTTTTTTGCGATTACTTCTCCGCAAATTCTGTTTATGACATTTGTATATACTCCTTCATTCTCATTGATACCAATTAATCTCACATTGTTCATTCTGGTGTCATCTTGCAGGTGGTGGATTCTTTTTTCCTGTATTCTCTTTGTTTTTAAGAGATCTTTTCTCACCTTTTTACTAGTTGTATGAGTGTCTTCAAGACCTGAAACTCTGTCTTCGCTTTCACTCAAATGGTTTTGTAGACTCATGATTGATATTTTTAGTTCTTCTATGTCTCTTTGACTCATTACATGCATTCTATTTCTTTTCTGTAGTGCTCATTCAAGGAATCCATCATATTTCTGATCTCCTCTATTTTTTTATCCATGTCTTCTTTAGAGGTAGTTATTAATTGTTTTTCTCCAGAGTTTCTTCCAAGTTGGGTGTCCTCTGTATATTTCTGGACTTGTTTCTGTATTTCAGATGATATAATTTCAAAGAATTCTCTTTTTCAAGGAATTCTTTTTTGATTTCAGAAATTATTTCTGCTTTGAGTTCCTCATGACCTTTCTGTTGTTGTGTCTTTGCTTCAGACACTGTGAATTCATACGTTTCAGCTGGAATGGTGCTCTCTACCCTTGTTCTGGGTGAGCATTGATTTTCCCCCAGATGTTTCTGCATTTGATTCTTTATTTCAGATACTATGCATTCAGATATTTCTTGTTTTATTTCAGGAATTAATTCTCGTCCGAGTTTCTCTATACCTTTTTAGTGTTGTTCCTTTGCTTCCGTATCTGCTCATTCATTTCAGCTTAGCTAGTGTTCTCTGCCCTCACTGGTGGACTCAAGGCCTGAGATTGCATTTTTCTCCTTGTCTTTGTCATTTTGTATAGCACTGCCCTCTGACCTTTGGTGTAGAGCTTTGGTGCAGCTATAACCTTAGCGTGTGATGAGATTCGGGTGCCAATCTATTAAGTTTGAGGTTGTCCAGTTATGCCTGGCCTGGATCTAGCTGTTGTGTTCAGTTCTTTTTTGCTGCAGCTCCTGTGGTTCCCCTCTGTTGGTTCCCTGGTCAGGAGAGCACGAAGCAAACCGGTATGCTGAGCGAGTGTTGAAAATTTCCACTACCTTGGCTAGCTTTGAGGAGAGGATCTGGAAAGTTGACAGGTTCAACCCTGGTGTCTCAGACTAGTTGCTCTCTAGGTGGGCAGGCCTGGGGTTTGGTGGGTCAGCTGGGTTCCCAAAAGCATAGTGGATGTTCTTATTCATTGGGTAGGCTGTGCTGGGTCAGCCAAGCTGTGCTGGGTACGGAGCCATGGGCCGGAACTGGAGAAGGCTGGGAAAGGTCCCTCTGGCACAGTGAGCCTGGAGCTCTCACTCACTGGCTGAGCTGCGCTGGGCCTAGGGCCACACATGTTTCTAAGATTTAGCTACTATAAATTGTTCTGGTACAGACATAGTTGAAAATATATCACTGTGGTATGATGTTTTTAATGCTTCCAGAAAGATACCCAAAAGAGAAATCATTAGGTCAAATAGAGGACTTCTTTTTTATTTTGTGGGATTGAACTCAGGAACCTGTGCTTGCCAGGCAAGCACTTATTCTACTGAGCTATCTCCCCATCCCCAAATAGAGAACTTCTCATCCTAACTTTTTGAGAAATCTCCAAATTAACATCTATAGTGGTTTTACCTGTGTCTACATTCCCAGCAATAATGGAAAAGAGTTCCTTTATTCCTATAACCCCTCCATGTGTTATTCATTGAGTTTTTGATTGTAGCCATTATCTCTGGGTTGAGATGGAAATTAATCCACGTTTTAACTTACAGCTCTTAAATCACCAGTGATGTCGAAATTCTTTTCATGTTTACTTTTCATTTGAATTTCTTCATCTGAGAGTGTGTATTTATCTAAGATACCCATTTTTGGATTGTATCTTTGAATTTGGGGAATCTGATTTTCTCAATTTTTTTATGTTCTAGACATATGTTATTTTCCATGGGCCAACTGACTAACATTTTCTTCCACTCTGTGGGTTGTCTTTTCACTCTCTTGATGATTTCTTTTGTTATGAAAAACTTTTTAACAAGTTGATATGCAATTGTTGATACAAAGGACTCCTACCTAAAACATAAAAAGACTTTAAAAATTGAAGACTCCAACATTCAAAGACCCAATCCAAATATGCACATCTAAGTATACAATTCACAAATGAGGAGACACAAATGGTGAATAAATGTATGAAAAACTGCTCAACGTCATTTGTCATTCAAGAGATGCAAATTAAAATGACATGAGACACCATAGTATGCCAGAGTGAATGGCTGTCATCAAGCAGTCAACCAATAATTACTGCTGGAGAGGCTGAGTGGAAAAAGGAACATTTCTCCACTGTTGATGAAGTGGAGGCTGGTACAACCATTATGAGAATGAGGATGGAGACTCCTCAAAAAGGTGGAATTGGAGGTCCCGTTCAAGCCAACTACTCCCCTCCTAGGTGTTTATCCAAAAGAACTGAAATCACCATACCACAGTGATATATGTGCATCCATATTTGTAGCAGCACAATTTGTCATAGCTAAATCTTGGAAACAACACAAACACCCATCAACTGAGGAACAGATTTTAAAAAGGTATGGTATTTTTATACAATGGAGCATTATTCATCTTTGAAAAATATGAATTTGAGATTTTTGTAGATAATTAGATGGAACTAGAGACTGTATTGGTAAATGAGGTAAATCAGACCCTCATATGCAAACATTATATTATGTTGCTGGTGTGAGAACCTGAAAGAACAATGAAAATGTAAATGGTACAACAGATGCTGTGAAATGAAAAGAAATGATTTGGTGGGAAGGAAAAACCAGGATGAAAAGGACAAATGCAAGAAGGTAAAAAGTTATATTTGGGTATGTATGCAGAATAATTTGAATAATTGTATTGTATATTTCTGCTGGTCTTTTGAAAGAAGCAGTTAATCTTTTTTTTTTTTTTTTTTTTTTTTTTTTTTTTTTTTGCGGAACTGGGGAATGAACTCAGGGTCTTGCATTTGCCAGGCAAGCACTTGTTCTATTAAGCCCTTTTTTTCCCTCTTTTGAATTTTTCTTAACTCCTTTGTTGTTGGTTGATTTTTTTGTTACAATGAATCTTACACGTCTTTATCTGGAAATATGAACAACTAATTTGCAATTAGCATCATGTAATACAACAATCATTGCTGAATTTCTATTACTTTTTTTTAACTATCCTAAATTATTTATTGGGTTATGAATTTTACAAACATCTTATATTATTAGTGGTAATGGTGGAGCTGGAGAGTATTGTGCCTTCTCCAGGTTGCATGATGAGAACCACCAATAGTGTGGTGGAACTTGTGGCCCTGCAAATGTCAGCCCATGCATCTCCCTGTGCCTATGGGCTGGTTTGGTGATCCATTGGGTGCCAGGATTTCTTCTAATGGCTTTGGGGAATGTATCAATAAGGATAACCTCAAAGAATTCATATGTGGAATCTTCACCAACCCAGTAAGAATTTAGAACTCTTAGAGCCCTTCAATGGTTACCAGCTCATTCTTCAGCAACAGACTGAAGGCTTCACGCAAACTTCAGCTGGTTATCGCCATGATGGACAGGCTTGCCATAAGTTGTATCCTTAGGAACTGGATGTTTGCGGCCACCGCAGTGTACACGAATCCTGTGTATAACATGCCCTTGCTTGGTCTTGTATCCCAGTCTGCGAGCTTTGTCTGGTTGGGTGGGGCACGGAGCCCTGTGGAGCACCAAGAGCTGGTGGTACTGCCAGCAGCGGACCTGCAGCACGAGGTGCATCACATTGGATTGCTTCTTCCTCCACAGCTCCTGGATGTACTTGTATGCACCCATCTTGGTTTACCTGATGGCTGTTGCCAGATGAAAAGTTCTATTACTTCCTTTAATGAAATCTTGTATCAATTTTAATTTTTTTTCTTTATATCACTCCTTTGTATTCTTTAAAAATGAAAAATACTGTACAACAGTATTGGAATGATAACCATTTTTGCTATTTTGATTCTTCCTATCCAGGAGCAAGGAATATCTTCATTTTGTGATGTCATCTTCAATCTCCTTTGTCTAAGTACTTTAATTTTAATGTATATATCTTTTACTACCTTTTGTAGGTTGAATTCGACATGTTTCATTTTATTGTTTTGGATGCTATTATAAAGGGTATTGTTTTTCTAATTTCTCTCCATGAATTTGCCATTTGTACAGTAATACAATTGATTTTGAGTGTTGACCTTATATCTAACTACACTACAGCATTTGGTCATTCAGCTTGAAGTAGACAATCTTCTAAGTAAAGTATCACGACATCTGTGATTAATGATAATTTTTGTTTGTTTGTTTGTTTTCTTGTATTTTAGGGAAGGGATGCCAGAGTGGTTTAGAGTCTCACTATTAGATCTTACTCATAGTGATCCACCTGTTTACAGCCTCCCAAGAGGTGGGATTACAGGCGCATGCCACTATGCCCACTCTCCATTGCTGTCTCAGTGCGCCCCAGGGGCAGGGCTGTCATGGCAGGCTTGGGGACTGAACCCCTGGCCCCTGTGCCTGCTTGCAGGTGCCTTAATCCACTAAGCTATTTGTCTATCCCTGATTAATGATAATTTAACTTCTTTTCTTAACCTTATTCTTTTTATTTCTGTCTCTTGTCTAATTGCTTCAGCTAATGTTTCCCAAACTGTACTGAATAGGAGTTGAGACAGTGGACATCCTTGTCTTATTCCTAATTTTAAACTGAAGGCTTTCAGTTTTTGCCCAATTGGTATGAGGTTGACTGTTGTTTTCTCACAGATGGCTTTCAGCAGACTGAGAGAAAGACTATTCTGATTTTCTGTAGGGTTTCTAGTATGAATGGGTGTTGAACTTTATTAAAATAACATTTTCTACATCTTTTGAGATGATCATGTGGTTTTTGTCTTTGGCTATCAATATGGTATATTGCATTGTTGATATGCATATGTTGAAATGTACGTGTATTCCTGCAAATGAATAACACTTGGTCATGGTGCATGATCTTGATAATTTAATGTATTTGGCTTTATAGCATGTTTTTAAGTGGAATGGTTTATTAGGCTCAGTTTGTACAGGATTCAGACCATAAAATGCTGGATCCAAGGCAGGGTGGTATAGCAGAGGGATATACAAGAGAATGTAGTTCTCTTTTACGGTTGAGCCTTTCTCTGGCTTTGGTATCAGTGTAATACTTGTTTCCAGAAATGAGTTAAAGTGTAGCATTTCACTTTCAACTTTCTTAGAGTGATTTTGGTATATTGGCATTAAGTCTTTTCTAAATTTCTTGCAGAATTTAGTAGTGATTCCACTAGGACTGGAATATATCTTTGTTAGTAAGTTTTTAACTACATTTTCAATTTCATTAACTGATGTTGGATTATTAAAAATTTTTATATCTTCTGTGTTTTCCATCCTATGAGAATGTTAGTACTAGGAATTGGATTCCTCACACACATTCCTATCTCCAAGAGTCAATGGGCTGTAGCCCTGTAGCCATGGCTGTTGTGTGCACCCACTATGTGGGCCTGTTGTTGCTCTGGCTGTGACCATTGTTGTTCTATTTTTTCCTGGATATTAAATATAAACACTATTTTGAGGCAGACAGATTTATGGTTCCTGCAATGCATATCGCCAATGTCAAGGTCACAGAGTGCCATAGTCATTAGCCCCTTAATTATCACCAGGTACACAGGACTATAGCTGGTGGCATGTGCCAAGCTCCATGGCTGGACCAGGTGCACAGATGGTCAAGGGGTTGGAAAATCCCAGCTGGATCTACCTAGGACTGGAGCAGAATGCCCTCCCTGAACCTATTTTGTTCCCCTCACTCTGGTGGCCCTGGCAAGCTGCTTAGAACCAACCGCTAGTAATTTGAAAGAATATTTGTCCTTTTTTTTCTAATTGAGCAAAGCTATAGGGTTCAAACTATATCAGTTATACCTTTGCTCCATCCTTGTTGGCCCATTTGGAACTTGATTTTATTTTATTTCATTTCGTTTTTAGGGAAGGGTCTACAGGGTAATCAGGGTCTCATTACTAGATCAGCCTTGTAGTAATCCTCCTGTTTAAACTCTCAAAAGAGCTAGGATTACAGGTGTGTGCCACCATGCCCAGTTTCAATTGCTATCTCATCATTTGCTGGGGGCATGGCTGTCATGGCAGGCTCTGGGGATGATACCTCTGGCCACTGTGCCTGCTTGTAGGGTCTTTAATCCGCTGAACTATTTGACCAGTCCTGGAACTTGATTTTAAAACAGTACTCTACACTAAGTCTTTGTGGTAGTTTAAATTTATTAAATTATATATATATATATATATATATATATAATTTGTACATATT
>PVKA01020839.1:0-39679 GCA_004027165.1 Ctenomys sociabilis | reverse complement strand
TAGCCTTTCAAGGTCAGTGAAGACTCAGGACATAGGAGAACCTGTACTGCAACATCATGAAACTCAGGTGAGCTCCAAATTTTCTGAACAAGGAGATTATGGAGCCACAGAGGAAAGAGATTGAAGTTCTAAAGTGTGCCTGGGGAGAGTCACATGAAGAGAAAACTTTCTCTCAAGCTCTCACAGAGAGCAATCTGGTTAAGCATTGGCCGTGACTCATCCACATGGATGACACAGACAAAGGAACTACAGAATAATGTACAGGACTACAAGATAAACCCTGAGAGGACTTCAATGACCACATAGGAAATATAAAGTTCTTGTGTTGGTATATAAGTCTTGATCTACCTAGGTCTTAACCATCCATCAGAAAAGTATAAAAATGAAGTATACATCGTGAGCCCATAATATTAAGCTGAGCTGTAAATGGCTATGGTAGACAATTTCTTTGAGTAACTCACTATGGTTGTAGAATGCTGGACTGTGTTGGATTGTGTTGTCGAGTTCAAGCACCTAAGTTAGGTGAATGTCAATGGAGAGTCCACATTTGACAGGTGTAGATAAAGGAAGGGGTGTAGAAAGAAAAAATCATGATGTGTGTGTATAGACAGTACAGTTGGGATAGATAATGCTGTGCTTCTACATAATTCTGTGAGAGGCAAGATCTGCACTAATGGTGGTTGGACAGGATATTATGTCGGCTTTTAGTACTACGGTCATCCATTAGGTAAATAATTATTGAATTTTTGATATAATTCAGGTATAAAAAATAAGATAAGTAAGCAACTACACTTAATTCACTGATAAGAGATATCTGCTAAAATACTATCTGTCAATATAATATCATGTATGCACCTTGTACAATACCAAAACGTTATGAAAACAGTTTGCAATGTATTAATTCATCAACTCTGTATGCTTAAGGTGTCTTGAAACTGTCTGATTGACATTTGTATTTTAATAAAATAAAAATAAATGAAAAAAAAAGGTGTTATGTGAAAGCTGACTACATGTATGACTTAAAAAAAATCTCTTCCCTTGCCTTTGTTCATGTTCCTTTCTAACCTTGGGGGGGCAGGTAGCTGCTGAGGAAGGAAGCCTGGTGTAGAGATCGGGGGACCTGAACTTGCCTTCTTTTCAGTCACACTGAGGTTCTGGAAGGGTCTGTGGACTCTGAAAAATGTTCAGACAAAATAGAAAATGTCCCCTTCAGTGTAGTTTGACTAATGCTGCACTAGTGTGCAGAAGAGCAAGTCTGTTGATAAGGTAATAAATAATTCACAGGTGGAGAAGTGGGAATGTTTGCTAGCACTGGGTAAAGCTCATACCTCACCTAATAGAATTAAGTGCCATTTTGATAAGTTTTGATTATCTGCTCACTCTGCTAAAAAATCAGCCCAATGAAGTCTTGCAATCAATCAGGACATTTACTTTTTTACTTTTTTGTCTTTTTGAGACAGGGTGTCATTATGCAGTTCAGGCTGGCCTTAAGCTCACTTTGTAGATCACACTGGGCTCGAACTCACAATAATCCTCTTGCCTCAGCCTCCTGAGTGCTGGGATTACAGGCCTGCACCACCATGCCCAGCTAATCAGGACATTTAAATTTTACTCTGCCTAAACTAAATGTAATCCTTGTGCCTATCAAAAAATCAAAATATGTAAGTCTATGTTCTTTTATTAATCCTTAGGTTGGTCAGTGACAGTAATATATCAGTTTCAAACTCTTCATATATTTTCATATATGAAGATTTTGTGAACTCTTGCATTGTCTAATCTTTTTATCATAGTGAGAATAACTTAGGTGCATTAATTTTTTTAATTCCTAGAAGTGGAAAATAACTATTTGACATTGCTCTCTTGGTTGTACTTTATATTTTGCCATTTAAATCGTGATTTGATCTTTCTGGTGATAAACATCTTTCCTTTAACATTGTGATTTTTTGCATGCATTTTAGTTTTCATGATTTAAATTGTTTTAGGGCATTAAAAACTACACCAGTAAGTCTGTTAAGGATGTGTAAAATTGAACTGAAAGGAACATTAGAAATGGTTTTGTCTTATTTCCCCTTCAGGAAACTGGGACATTGAAGGTTAAGTAACTTAACAACAGAGTCTTATGATGGTAGAATTAAGCCTTATTTATACCTTTGAATTTCAGCACATCATTTCTGTTGTACCCAACTCTACTGTACTGGATGACTCATTAGAATATAAATATATACTTTAATTAGTAGTAAGATGATTTTAACCCCTATAAGATGCAAATTTGTACCCCAACACTTTCAGAAACTTGTACCTAAGAAAACTGTGATATCTTGATGACTCATATTCTGCTTATTTTATATTTTATGTGTTCCTTATCCTGAGATCCCATTTTTGTCTTCTGTCATTGAATCTAGCTAATATTTCTTATTTAGCTTAAAAGTTATGGAATAATAAGGCTATTCGCACTCTTTAGATGTACCAGTTGTATCAGTCACTCTGTTGGGAATTGCACATGCAAGTTTTCATGTTTTCTTTACATCAGAAGGCAGAATCTGAGGTTCAGAGGATTCTGGTGGTTTACTTCAGATTACACATCAGCTGAAAGCCAGGTTGGGTGTCTTATCCCTGTAATCCCAGAACTTGGGAGGCTGAAGCCAGAGGGTTGCTGTGAGTTCAGGGCCACTGTGGGCTACATAGTGAGTTCAAGACCAGCCTGCAGTACAGCATGAGATGCTGGTTCAAAAAATCAAACCAAACCAACCAAACTACAACAAAACACGCATGCACACCAACTGAGTAAGCAGCCAGATTTCTAACTCCATTCTTTCTGCTTATATTATGGTGAATTGTCCTTAACATGAGACAAGCAGTTGATTCTGTAGTGTCTTCATAGGTGTTCTGAAGCTGAAAAGAGTTTTGTAATACAGTAAAAGAGTGAGACAGCACCAAGGGGAAGGTATAGAAATTTTACAATGTTTCTATAATTACTATTATGGACAAAGCTCAGTTTGAGTGTTAATTTCTATGTGTGTTCATTGGCTTACTTCCTTTTGAGATTTGCCCTTGATTTTTTTTTTTTTTTAATGAATTTAGGATAGGGTCTACAGGGTATACAGGGTCTTACTATGTAGATCAGTCTCCTAGTGATTCTCCTGTTTTCAGCCTCCCAAGCACTGGGATTACAGGCACACGCCACCATGCCCAGTCTCAATCAGCTGTCTCAGGGTATCCTGGGGATGGGTTGGCACAACAGACCAAGGGGAATGAACCTTGGGTGCTGTGCTCAGCCGAAGCAGGTACTTTAGTCTTCTGAGCTATCCAGCCAGCCCTGCCCTTGGTGTTTTTTAAAATCAAGCTATTTTGATTTTATGCTTATTTTCCAAATTGGTTGGCACTGTGTCAGAATGCCATCTTTTTCTTTTTTTTAAGTTTCAGTGGTTTAATTCTGAGTGTGTTGTATTTCTTGTGCTGTTTATGCAGACTCTGAGAACTGTTGCTTCTATGTTGAACCCAGCTCAATATGAGTTTGTGTATTTGTAATTTAATTTTGGATCATAAATAGGCTTTTTAAAAGATTCTTTATTTAGTAAATTATCTGCCTAATATTTTTGTTGTAATCTTACAGGGTGATGAACCATGCCTCCTAATATTTTTAGTGCTGTCCAGAGTTATTGCCCCTATAGAATGAGCAAGTCAATTCTCAGTAGGGTGTGAAGAGATCATTTTATAACTTCTAAAATATATTTATCCAAATTAGGGAGCCTTGGGAGATCACTCAGTGGAATAAGTGCTTCCCTGGCAAGCGCAAGGACCTGAGTTCAATTCCCGGTTCTGTCAAAAAAACAAAAACAGAAACAAAAACAAAAGCAAATCAGGTAAAAATGAATGTTTTACTAGTACATTAAGTAAATTAATATTTAGTATACAGTCTGACAGTCTTTCCCTTGGTTAGTGTAATTAACATCACCAACTGTTACCTATAAATTATATGAGATAATATATTTATGTTGGTGAGCCAGAACATCAGAGTGCATTTGATATTAAGACAAAATATTTAGTATGTGCCTATCCTACGTAAGTTCTAGATCAACTGAGTTAATAAATATTAAATTTTCTTAAGAGTAATAAACACTTAGTTGGAGGTTAACATTCATTCACTCACTCATTCATTCATTCTTTCATTCATTCATTCATTCATGATGCTGGGAATTGAACCTAGGATCTTCTGACTGAACTATATCCACAACTTTTATTTATTTATTTTAATTTTTATTAATTTTATTAAGAAACAAATAGCAATGAGACAGTATCAAAGCTCATTAGTAGGACAGTTTCAATAATTAATACATTGCATTGTTGTCTTCATAGTGATTATTTATAGTACAAGATGCAGACATAATATCCCGTCCAAACACTATTAGTATAAATCTTCTAATTGAATTGAAAGGAGCTGTATATCTATCCTAACTAATTTTTATACACAGATACAGAATGGTCCTTCACTTCTATCCCCTTTTTTGGTTTAGTTTTGTCAGAGATGGATATTCCATTGGTATTTAAATATTGTAGGTGCGTGCATTCAGCAAAATATTCCAATACAGTGTAGTAGTCCATAATACTACTGGGTTGTCTGTAGGATGGGCAGTGTCAGAAGATGTTGACTTAAGCCTTTTACAGATCACATCCATAACTTTTAAAAACTTTTTATTTTGAGACAGTCTTGTTGTCTGGATGCATGAGAACTTGTGATCATTTTTCTTCAGCCTCCTAGAGTGCTGGGTTTATGGGTTATACTGCAGTGCCCACTTTACTTATTATATTATTATTATTATTGAACATTTTAGTCTATCTAAATTTGCTCAACAAAATGGACTGCTTGTTTTAAGAGATTTTGTGGAAACACACTAATTGAAGACTAGTAGTATAAACATTAAAAAACATTAAAAAAACGTTCATGAGAGCTGATATTTCTTTTTAAATGTTTTGTTCAATTTAATGAGAAAAAATAGCATTGGAACAGTTTTAAAACAGGTTGGGAGGACAGTTACAATAATTAATACATTGCATATTGTTGTCTTTGTAGTAGTTATCCAGATGACAAGATGCACACATGATATCTTGTGTAAATACTTTCAGTATAAACCTTTCTTCTTAATGAACTAAGAGAGAGTAGCTGTATATTTATCCTATTTTGTACATACATATATTTTTTCACTACAAAATGGTCCTTTTTATATCCTCCTTTTTTGTTGTGTTTTGTCAGAGATGTGTGTTCCATTCTGTTAGAGAAGCTGTATTTGGAGAAGTCTTTAAAGAACCTTTGATGCCAGTTCAAATATTGTAGATGCTTGAATTCATCAACATAACCTTTTATAGTCCAACAGCTCATAATAGTAGTGGGTTATCAGCAGAACTGGCAATTGTCAGAAGTTTTTTGACTTGAGCCTTTTACAGCTTAGCATATTAATATGACATTACTTTTTATACCTCATATATACTTTTCTGCTAGAAAGACCAAGTTAAAGCAAGACCTATATAACTAAGAACATAACTTTTGTTATCTGACAAGGTCATTCAAGTCCCCTCAGGATTTACCCTGGAACCATATACAGCACCTTGGAGATCTGTCAGTGTCAGCCATGTGGGTGTGTCATGGGCATTGCTTGACAAATTTACTCTCTGTGACAGCCTGAGAGAATTTTTTTCTCTCTATGTGACTTCCTTAGGCACACTATACATCATCAATTACTTTCGTCTGTGGCTCCATAATGAGAACTGATATTTCTCATCTTTCCAAAGGAGATTTTTTTTTCTTGCTACACTATGAGGCTAAAAACTATGACAGCAGGTAGATAAGACATGAAAATGTCCCTTATCTTTCAACTCTGTAAGAAATATGCATGTGAGCTTGCTACAAGCTAGACTACAACTCGTGTTCATCTTTTGTGCTTATGATATATACTAAGGAGAGTGCGAAGCTCTTGTGGGTAGTGACATTGAATAACTAAGCATTTAGAACATGAACTTGGAGCATCGTTTAGATTACTGTGTCCCTGAAAGATACTTAGAAGCCCATTTTGTGTCTTTGTTAATCATGGAAAACAAAAGGCACTGCCACTTGTGAAATGTAATTGTAGAACTACCTGACATAAGAATTCATATTAAATACATTCCTGGGTTGGTAGGTACTTTTGGAAGACTCATGGGAGACACTGTAGAAGCTCTGAAAAAGGACATACTGAGACCTGGCCAAGATCCCCAATTGCCTATATAAGGGGTATGGCAAAGGATTAGATAAAAAATTAATCAATACATGAAGGGGCACTGTGAGCTCAGTGCCTCAGGATGGGCAGAAACAAAGGCACTCCAAGCTGATCACCACCTACTAAGTATATGATGATAGGAGGGGCTAGCAGAAGATTCAAGGTCGTGGAAGACTCAAAGGTCAGAAGGCACAGTGGATAATGGGTGATCTTGGGGTGACTCAAGAGGACAGAGATGTTCCCACATGAAGAAGGGTTTTGCTCTGTCTTTTTTAATCCTAGTGGTTTTAGTTTAGTCTTAGTGGGTGGGAGAGGATGGTCCATCCCTACAGAGTTATGGGAGAATTTCAAAGGGCTGATAAGTATAATCCTCATAACCCCAAGCCTCCATTTATCCCTTAGGGAAGTATATAAAATTAGCCATTGTGAATTTGTGGCCCCCAATAGGAAGTGTTAAGAGAATCATTCCAATTTAGGGGATTGAGTGCATGATTACGCTAATTCTGGTTCAGCAGAGGACATTGTGGAGGGGGACTTTCTGAAAGACACAGAAAAAACATAGAGAAGATATGCTGTTCAGAGGGAATGACTGAGACCCTGGAAAGCATTATGAAGATAGATCATCCACAATGAATGAGTTCTCTGATAAAAGCAAAGATTTGGGAGTGGTGGTGGTTATAAAGAATATTCATGAAAATTCAGGAACATAGAACTGCTATAGAAATTGGCTGCTTGACTAGAATTAAGAATCATAGGATAAGCTGCCAGAAATAGAAAATGGTATGGAATTTATTCTTTCATAGGCAAACTAGTGCTCAAACAAGTTAGAACCAGAATAGAAAATTTTGATAGCATTCTTCAATGAGATGTGAAATTTCTCGACAGTTTTCTTGCGGAAAATTACTTAAAATTTTACAAAAATGATGTGTTCTGTTATTGGAGTGATAATTGGGCCATTTTAATGTAGTCCCTTAGAGATATTTTCAAAATGAAGATGATATATTCAAAACGTATAAGTATCTGCATTCTGTGTAACCTTAGCATCAGGAGAATATCATGAAAAGAGATAGTAATAGATACTTTATTATGTGAATATGTTACTGACAGTGTAAATAGAACACATTAAAATCCTGTCCCATAGGTGCCCTTTACAAAGTTGAATTTTCAAATGAAAATAAAGAAATTAAGTGAGATTTGCATTCATTTATAGGAAATATAAACAGGAAATAGTACATGATTCATTTGTGGGGCTTGATTGACAGTGAGGGAATTGGGAATTTGCTATCTAGATTTCAAGAAACATCTTTAAAATTGATAGCTTGCTATGAAAAAGAATCTTTTACTGGCTATATCTATGCATGTCTGTGACATTGCTTTTTCAACATTGAAATACCATTAAAATAAAATATTAATATAAAGTCAAGGGGCTGGGGAGATGGCTTAGTAGAATAATGCCTGCCGGGCAAGTACGAGGGCCTGAGTTCAATCCTCGGTTCTGCCAAAAAAAAAAAAAAAATAGTCAAAGCCAGCCTTATTTCTTTTACCTTTAACTGTTTATTAAAATCAAATAAAAATTAATCAAAGATCTAGATATGAAAACAGAAGCATTGTCTCTATTGGAAGGTAAAATAGTTAAAACTCTTAAAGATATAGGTATAGGTAAGGTGTTTCTGAAAAGAACTCCAATTGCACAAGAAATAATACTAAGAGGGTAGGGGAGATGGCTCAGTGGAATAAGCTCTTCCCTGGCAAGCATAAGGGCCTAAATTCAATCCCCAGCTCTGCAAAAAAAAAAAAAAAAGAATACTAGGAATCAACAAATGGGATTATAAATTGAAAAAGCTTCTGCACAGTAAAGTTCTGCACAGTAAACAACCCATAGGGGGAAGAGATAATTAACATATGGGAAAATTGTTTTACTAGCTACTTTTCAAGTGGAGGGTAATTTCTAATATGTAGAATATATATAGAACTAAAAAATCAGACCCCACATAAGAACCTAATAAAAAAAATGGGCATTTGAAAGGAATAGACATTTTATTTTAAATGTATTTAGTACAGGGTATACAGATGGTGTTTGTAGTGATCCTCCTGCTTTCAGCCTCCCAAATGCTGGGACTACAGGCCTGTGCCATCATGCCCAGTTTCAATCTCTGTCTCAGTGCACCTTAGGGATGGGGCCAGCATGGCAGGCATGTCCAGGGATTGAACCCTGGTCCCTGGGTCAGGAATAGGCATTTTAAAAAGGAAGTAAAAATGGCAAGCATGAAAAAATGTTTAGTTTCTATCTAAATTAAAACACTACTACAAAGATAACAATATGCAATGTATTAACTATTGTAACTGTCATATTAACCTGTTTTAAAGCAGTCTTATTGCTATTTCTTTCTCAAAATTAATAAAAACAAAACAAAATAAAAAAATACAAAAAAGCAAAACAACACTGAGATTCCATCTGACCCCAGCAAAGCTAGCTATTACCAAGTACTCAATAACAAATGCCAGCAAGATTACTGAGAAAAAGAAACCTTTCTTCATTGCTTGTAGGAATATAAACTAGTATACCCTGGAATCAGAACATAGGATCATCAAAAAACTACACATAGAAATTCTGTTTGACCTGGTGACTCTTCTTTTAGGTATCTCATAAAGTTTTAATCTAACATTAAAAAAATGAAGCATACTTAGATATAATGTCTTCATCCATCATGCATTTGTCTTGTTAAAATATAACAAAATTTATAGAAATTATTTAGTTAATCTACTTCTAACTAAATCTGTTCTTATGAAGCAAATGCCAGTTTTTAAACAGATATATGATTAATTTTATTAACATGCTCCCTTTTTGCAATAATGGAAATATTTGCTTATGGAATGTGCAGTAAAATGAATTATCCCCATAGATATTCATAACTGAATCCAGGAACCATATGACAAAAGGAACTTTACAGATGGGGTTAAGAATTCTGAGATTAGATTTTTTTTTAGTGAACTCAGGATATCATATGTATCCAAAAAGGAAGGCAGAGAGAAATTTTACTACAGAAGAGCAGAAGTATGTTAGCTATAGTGCAACTTACAGGGTTGAACTTTGATGATGGGGCTGGGACCACAGACCAGGGAAGGCAGAAGACCCACAGAAGCCAGAAAGACAAGGGAATAGCGCCCTTCCCTGCCTCAGGAATGAGCCAAGATAGATTTCAGTAGACTGGTTAAGAGAATGCATTTTTTTTTCAGAACAGGGGATTGAACTCAGGCCTTTGCACTTGCCAGGGAAGCACTTATTCCAGTGAGGCATCTCCCCATCTCCAAGCGACTGCATTTTTGTTGCTTTAAACCATAGTAATTTGTTATGGTAGTATTCAAAACTATTAATCTCTGCTCTAACTTAATGAAAGCCTCCTGCCAGCATTTGCTAAAATTAACCTTGTTTTATGAATCTTTCCCTCCTTGTCTCTCTCTCCCCCTCCTTCCCTCCCTCCTTCCTTCTGTCCCTCCCTCCCTCCTTCCCTCTGTTCCTCCCTCTTTTCTTCCCACCCTTATTCCATCCCTCCTTCTCTTTCCTTATTTTCTCTGTTCTGGTTTGTTAACCATCATATTGCTGATTCCCATGACTTTTGACCAGATCCTGTATTCAAATACAATTTCAGTTCTTTTGAAAGATTATATGTATATAATAGGAAAATCAAGTTTAGAAAACTGCTCAGCAGATAATTAAAAAAATTCCTTGTGAAGATGAATTTTGAAAGACAGAATACTTGCCTCAATTAAACATCTTGAAAATGAACTTTACTCAAGAAGTTTACAGTTGCCTGTTTCTTCTTTGCAAGAGAAAATCACTTTTGTCTGAGTCTTTGATTCTGAGTCTATTGACAATAATGATATATAGCATATTATCAGTGATTTGTTATTCACTTATTTTGTTTTATGAATTTTATTTTTTCACAAAATAAACTTATAAGGGGCCTGGGAGATGGCTCAGTGGAATAAGTGCTTCCCTGCCAAGCGCAAGGGCCTAAGTTCAATTTGGTTCTGGAAAAACAAACAAACAAACAAACAAAACAAAATAAAATTATGAAAGAACCTGAAAAAGAGATGGAGAGCAGCTGAGTTTTTATAATTTTTTTTGGCATATGTTGATCACTGGAGGTTCAAAGTTTATAGTAGTAGTCTCCTACTTTTCAAGTTGATAGTCTGAATCTGGGTAAATATGGAAAAAAAAAACCTGTTAATTTTATTGTGCATGTACTGATCAACATGTGCTGTGTGAGCTGGTTAACATTATAGGTATATCATAAACAGGAAAAGGCTGACGAGCATTTAAAGATTCTGCTTCTGTGCAGACAGAGAAGAAGGCTCATCCCAGGGCTCTAATACATTGTAGCAATTATCTTTTTGTCTTGGTGCTATCACGAAGGAATTGAAATGTTTGGGGTTTTTGTTTGTATGTTTGTTTTTTTTCAGGAAATAAGATTGTTCTAACAAAGGTGCATTTTAGCAGGTGCCAGGGACTTTATGGATCATTTGTTCCTTAACTGTGGCTAGCTATGAACACGAGTGATTACATAATATAGATAAAATTAATATAAGCTGGGAGTAGCTTGCAGAAACAGATGGGTGGTTATTTTAAGGGGGTATGTATTATATAGTAAAATCTCTCTAGCACACTTTAAGCTGGCATCAACGACTGTATTTTATTATAGTATTAGTAAAGTGAAATATTTAGAAGTATGCACTCTTATCGCCAGGGTCTGACTGCTGTGGAGAGCCAAGCTAGTAACTCACGTGCCAATGAAGTAGGGAGTATAGGTGGATTTGCTCTTCAAATCTTCTTTGTCCAGTTTCTACCTGTTCCTCAACCGCAAGCTTCTACCTACCTGTGAATGGACTGGCCTTGTCTTGCCTACAATGAAGGATCCTGAAGTAATACTGTAAAGGCAATTTTGAGTTTTTAATGTTTCATTTGTTGAAGATACTGTGAGTTTTCTCCACATCAATATGAATCTGAACTTTTGGGCTACCGTCAAAATTGTAGTTTTTACATTATTTTAACATGTTTGTCTTTGAAAAAAAAATTGTTCATTTTTAAAAGTAATTTGCTGTGAAGCTGTTTGGTAGGTATATTTAAAAATATTTTTTCAGGGCCATGGAGATAGCTCAGCAGTCTTAGCACCTGTCTATGCAGACACAAGGACATGGGTTTGATTGCCAGCACCACATGCCACCCTGGTCCCACCCCAGGCATGCTGGTCACCGAATGCAGATGTGGTGGTGCATGCCTGTAATCTCAGTGCTAGGCAGACTGAAGCAGGAGGATCACTATGAGTCCAAGCTGCACAGTGAGATTCTGTATCAAATACATAAAATTATATACATAAATATATAACTTCATTTGCAATGTGATGATGTATATCCTGTCACAAAAAATACATTTTCTTTTTTGTTATACTTAGTTCAATCATGAAGCATGGGCAACAACAAAGAATATTCAAACTGATATTGAGGGCACTAGGATGGCCAACTGTCCCTAGATCATGTCGTGTGAGAGACATTGTCATGTGTAAACATGTTTTATAAAGCAGCTTGCATCATAAGGAAGGGTTTTGTGGATGATGTAGTATTTGAGCATGGAGTTGGGAATGGGTAGACATTGGAAAAAGGACAAAGATGGAAAGATAAATTACATGAAAAGCAGAGTTATATGATTTAGCTTAATAGTAGTAAGCCTTGGTGTGTGCTGGAAAATTACATTGGAACCAAATCATGGCTTACAAGCAGAGATCTTCCAAATGGAAGATCTTGGTGGTGGGATTTTTGAATCATTCCTTGACTGGTCTAAAGTGTCATTGGAGGAAGTCTTATGTAGTGGTGAGTGGAGAGAACTTGAGATGATGAGGTGAAGGAATGAAAGAAAGGCGTCTGGGGAGTTGCAGAGAGAAATTCATGTATAAAGACAGAATGCTGGCAAGCAAAATAAACAATAACTAAAAAACTGCATTGAAAACAATGAATGTAAAGATTTCTTTTATGTTACAGTTTAAGACTTTTACCTGATTTTTTAGTTGTAGACCTAAGTATGATGGCTTGTTTTCTGGGTGGTGATGATTCGACTGGAACAGATACATGGGCACGTTACGGACACCTCACAGAGCTTCCTGCCTCTCACGCACTTACATCTCAATAGTCAGTTTCTTAAATTGTCATTCTCCATCTGCTATTGCTGTGATACAGAAAATCCTCATTTTTTATAGAACTTTTGGAATAGATTCTTTCCCTATTACTGCTACTAAAATTGTTTTTCTTAAATATGCATGGTGGCATTTCGGTCCCATGATCCAGCAGCTCTGATGTTTTCACCCTATTTCATCTTGCTCCCCAATTTGTGGCTTGGAAAACCTGGTATACCTCCCTTCTTGGGATTGTCAGATTAATTACTTGCCAGTGTTTCTTATTTCTTTTCTGTTTTGTCCCCTCACTGCTAGCGTCTTGCATTTTTCCCTTGATGTTACCTCTCCTCAGTGTCTTTCCTCTGTTTATATTGCTGCATAATGTCTTTCTTTCATTCCAACTAACATCTATTCCAGAAGGGGAAGAACTTGAGATCTTGACGAGGTAGTGAATGTTGGGTGAGAACAGGTGTGCAGCAGTCCTTGAATTAGTATCTGGCTAGCATTATTGTCTCTGCGACTCTCACCTCTTTCCTTCTTGCATCACGGGACAGTCATATCTTGTGGCCCTCTAATGGACAGGCATCTCTGTGGCATGGCTGGCACCTTCTCAGGAAGTCCAGCTATGGCTAAAGTTAGGGTGCCCCTGAGAGAATGTACTTTCTCCTTATGTCTCCTCTTCCTCCTGTTGTCCCCATTTCTGTCAGTGACAGCACCATCTGTGTAGTGTTTAATGTTTAAAACCCTGGCTTCATCTTCAGCTCCTGTGCTACCTTCTATATCCAATGAGCTGTTAACTCCAGTTTTCCTTTGCCTTTAGCAGTGTACCTCAAATTCCCTTTTTGCTGTGGTTTGCATTCTTCTTTGCTTGATTAATTTTTTTTTTTTGTCTTTTTGAGACAGGGTCTCACTGTGCAGTTCAGGCTGGTCTCGAACTCACAACAATCCTCCTGCCTCAGCCTCCCTAGTGCTGGGATTACAGGCCTGCGCCACCACGCCCGGCTGCTTGATTAATTTTGATATGGTTCATTTAACTTCTTCCCCTGGACCATTGTCACACATTGGGTATTCTTTCTCTGAAATGCTTGAGGCCGTAAACTACTTCAGTTTGCAGTTATTCTCCATTTTTTATTATGTTTTTAAGCTATATATATTCTAACTATTACAGTAAGCATGATTTTAATTTATCTTAACTCATCATCAAACTTCACAGCTTATTTTATATTAATGCAAATTTAATTCCAAGAAAATATAGAATATTTGTTTTAACCTAGCTCCATTTCTTTTTTCTTATTTTGTGTATTTCTGTCACATATACATTCATATATTGTCATATATTGCACCTATATATATTCCAAATACATTAATAAATCATTATAGCTATTTAACAGTATTACAACTTGTTCTTTCGAGATTCTTGTTTTTCAAGGATGTGTAGAAATAAAAGTCTTTTAGAATGATCCACTTTCCATTTCCATTATGTATGTGTCTTTATGTTCTCTCAAAGCTTCATGCAGTTTTACATGGGGCTTTTTCAGAGGTGGCAGAGTGTGTGATTGATTTATGGTGTAATGTTGGTACAAAGGATGTTAGGATTAAGGTGGGTGATTGCTGGATCAGTTTACACATTGGATTGGTACTGCCCTAATCTCCGTAGACTGGAAACAATATAAAAGAGGTTTGTCTCTTCCTCCTCTTTGTTGCTTTTGCTGTCTTTGACTGTCATGAACTGTTTCCTGTCGAGCCAGTTTGCCTTGGAGTTAGATGATTATGAATTAAAACCTTGATAGACTATGAACTAAATGCACCTCTCCCTCTTTAACTGTGTGTGTCAAGTATTTTGTTTCAGCAGTAAGAGAAAAGTAACTATTATACAATGATTTTTTTTATTTCTTTCCTTAGATTTGCAGTAAACTCCTAAAGAAATTTATTTAACTTTTTTTAAAATAAGGCAGCTGTGCTCAAAAAGAAATTCTCAGTCTTTATCTGGGATTGTCTTTTATTTCACCTTCATTTTTGAAAGATGGTTTAGGTAGGTATGGAATTCTTAGTTGGCAGTTATTCCCTTCAGCTCTTCAAATGTGTCATCTCATTGCCTCTGACCTTCCTGATTTCAGATGAGAAGTGAGCTGTTAATTATATTGATGCTCAATTGCATGTGATAAATATTTTTTCCTCTTGCTGCTTTAATATTTATTTATTTAGTTTTGATTCTCAATAGTGTGACTCTGACATACCTTGATGTATTTGTTATCTCTGGAATGTATTTGCTTCTGATCTTTCTTTTCTATTCTTATAGTTGATATTGCTTCAAAGATTTCTGAGGTTTGATATTGTCCCTTTGGCCTCTGTTCTTTTTTCTCCCCAACTTTTTCTTTCTGCACTTCACACTTAGCTGTTTCTACTGAATTATCTTTAAGTTCATTTATTCTTTCTTCTCCAGTCCAACTATAGTTGAGTTCCTCTCACATATATATTATTTTAGTTGTGATACCCAAATATATAATCTACATTTGCTTTCTTTGATTGTAAAATCTGTGTCCTTGTTGAGAATGTCTATTTGTTGGTTCAATGTTGTGATACTTTAATTCTTTAAGCATTTCTTCCCCTCTTCTTCCTCCTTCACTTCTTCCCTGTGATAAGGATTAAACTCAGGGCCTCACACTATCTACCTCATGCTATCCAAGTGCAGAACTGTACCACTGACCCTCTTCTTCCCTGTTTTGAACATATTTGTAATTACTTCTTTCTAGACCTTACCTGCTAAGTCCAATTCAGCAATGATATTTATTTGCTATATATCCATCAATATGAAAGATATTTTCATAGTTTTTTTGCCCATATTATGGTTTTTATGATTTAGATCATAAAATAACTTCTAATATGTCTTAGTATAGATTATTGCTGTGAGTTTTTGGTTATATTTTTCATTGTTTGGTAAATTTTCTGGAGTGTCTATAAAACAGGTCTCTTCTGTGATGTTTTGGCAGTGATATTATTTCTAGTTTTGTGAAAAAATTCTTGTTTTTAAGAACAACATTGTAAGTGGTTAGAGTTTGGGTTCTGGTTGTATAGAGACCATGCACAGGCACTCTGGGCAGTAGGATGTCCATGCGACATAAGTGGTCCTGTGTGTGGGTAGGGAGTACCTGAGAAGTCCTAGTTAATTACAATGTCTGCCCAGAAATAGCTTCTGCTAGGTCCTGGTGGCCTTTTTTGTACATGTGCATCTTTAGTGAGGAGTAGACTGAGCCATGCTGGCAGAGCTGCTGGGCCTTCCAGGAATGTGCCTCTTTCCCAGATAATGTGGTGCACAGTGTGCATGGTGTGCTCTAAGCACACAAGCGGCCCATTTGATGAGGGACCCTAAGTGCTGCTATCCCTATCCTCTAGGCCACACTTTTGCTGAACTGCCACATGAGCTGACCTGCCTGGGGAGACAAGAGAAGCTCCTTGGAGTAGGTTGGGAAGGGCACCAGACTTAGTGTTCTTACTCAAAGTTTAATGCTTTTTTAAGCATACATGTCTCTTATAAGTTAGTATGCCTCAAATTAATTCTTACAGCTCTGCAAGTGATATTTTTGTCAGTTTCATCCAGCTTACTTTTCAGGGAAAGGATATGCCAGCTTCCTCCCTCAGCCATAAAGGAAAGTCCCCATAATTTCTTTAAAAAATGTAGCTCATAAATCTTTTTTGCCTATCCTGAATTGATCTTTGAACATAAAAATGTATCACAAGTAAAGTCAAATTCATCAAGCTTCTAGTTCCTAAATAACTTTTTGAGTTCTTTGTTTTACCTATCAACCCTTTTGAGCAGAATTACTTTATATGAAATGAAATGTGTGGCTTACTGAATTGTATTTATGTTCTATTAGGTTTCACTATAGGTTGATAGTTGATATGGATTAATGAATCTCTAGATTGTGTCCACATTATCCAATACTGAGTCAGGCCAGTCTCACAAATACAACTCCAGTTTCAGTTGTAGGTGGCATTTTTAGGCCTCAGGACCTAAAATATCTACCTTGACTTAGCTTTTTAAGTCTATTAAAAATCTTCAACATTCAGAAAGTATAATACTTTCCATGTAAGTGTGTCTCTAATTGGTTAGACCACAGGAAAATTCACCTAGATCGCTATAAATCCACAGTGTATTCAGTCAGAATATATGTTACCCCTTTATTCCATTTAGTATATTCCCCAAGGGCCTCATAACAAGTTAGAAACCTCTAATATGGCTCTGATCCAAGAATCATGGGGTTGGAAGAAGTGTTCATCACTCTGATCCCTGTGTGCATGTTTTCTTAGAACAGATTCATTGTCATATTGAGGTTTATTTTATCAACCATCAAGTCTACATCAAAATGACAAGGAAAATAAAAACACGAAAGAGCCAGGCTGATGTGACCCAAAGAGGGGCTGTGTGGCATGGTTTCAGGCTAAGCACATATGCCCCTTATAATTTCTCCCTTGACCATGTCACTGAGATTTGTGACTCAGCATCGACTCATTTCTAAATTGAGATTAATAACATTTTTCCTGTTGGGTTGTGATGAGAAGTAGGGCATAACACACACAGCCACTGTGGATTATATAATTGAATCTGCCTTGATTATTCTTTGTATTCCTGGAAATGCATAGAAATTCCACACTAGTATATCTCTAATAAGAATTCCAAGGTGGGAGTGTTTCAGTCTGATTCTACTTGAGTTTTGTGGGGAACCACTCAGACTGCTTCAAAACTCAGGGCTGTCTAAAGACACCTGAGGATGTAACCTTGTTTGTTTAGCACAGATGCACAGTGGGATACAGTTATGTACCCATGGCTTAGCACAAGTAGACATGCATGTGCTGGTTACAACACTGTATAAGAATGTAAGTATATGATAACAACCTGTGTAAGATTTATACAGTAGAGTGGCTAGCAGTGGGGCATCTGGTGAGACATTTGCAGTATCTGCAAAGCTATGAATGATTCAAGAACTTCCCTTGATACTAAAGAGTTCCCTGGTGGCAAGGCACAGAGCAGTCACATCATGACCCTGGAAGAGTGGAAAGACAAATGGGTGAACCACAACATTGGATTATATCAGGCAGAAGGACATCGGTTCTTAAAGAAACATTTGGAACTTTCCTTCAAGGTGAGAGTGGACTGAGAGAGTTTTTCCTTCTTTGTGGGAAAGCAGTGGAGATGAAATGGTTTGCAAACCTGGGATACCGTGTAGCTGGTGTTGAAACCTGTGAACTTGGGAGTTTTTTTACGGAGAAGAATCTTTCTTATTCTTAAAAACTGATCCCTGAAATTCCAAGAGCAAAAGTATTTAAGGGTTTTCAAGGGAACATTTCACGGTACTGCTGCAGCACTTTTGATATCCCCAGGGCAAATACTGGTAAATTTGAGGATTTGGGACAAAGGAGCATTAGTCACTGTGAACTACAGTGACCGTTGATGCTACACAGACATAATGCTGTCCCTACTTAGAAGAGAGTTTCTCCTCCTTTTGTCTGTTTTCTCTTACAATCTAACCAAATATTAAGGCCCACCATTTTATGTTTCAGATTCTGAAATTCAAACACTCTTTGATACAAAGTGCAATATTCATTGCCAATATTGTCAAGAGATTGATGATATTGAAGGATGGCATAAAATGGGAAATGACTACTGTTTGGATAAATTGTATCTACTAACAGAAAAGTAGATAGAAGATGGTCAATAATATCAGGTAACATCAATAGGTTTTCATATTTTTGAACAATTGAAAATCATGCTAAGGCTTGAAAATATAATGGGTGATTTTTTAAAAAAAGTTCTTACAAATCTTAAATTTTTGCTCAAAAATATATACAACTTCTTAGAAGAAAACACATACTAATATGGTAAAATAGATCTTTGGGGAGAATTACATGGTTGTGTCTTAACTAACAAAAGGTAGTAACTAAGCTAGTGACCTGCCTGAGACATCCAGGGCCGACTCGCCCAATAAATCCCAGGAGCCCCTGCCCCCAAGGCGGCTGAGTGAGTAAGAATTTTCCCGACACTCTCAGCATCCCGATTTGGTGAGTGTGTGGTGAGTCTGAGGAGAGCCTTTGGCTTCTTCCCATGCTCACCACACTATCCAGAGCCCCCGCTCCTAAGTCTGCCAAGCGAGCACCCAGCCTGAGACATCCAGGGCTGTCTCACTATACAACTCCCTGGAGCCCCTGCCCCCAAGCCCAATGAGCAAGTGGGAATTTACCCAACACACTCGGCATCCAAGTTCGGTGAGTGTGTGGTGAGTCTGAGCAAGAGCTGTTGGTTTCTCCCTGCACGCTCTACACCACCTCAGGCCCCAAGACATCCTAGCCAGAGACCTGCCTGAGACACCCCAGACAGGCCTGACTGGCAACTCCCTGTAGGACCTGCCCCCAAGCCTGCCATGGGAGCGAAAACTTTTGTGACTCTCTCGGCCCTCATCCATCCTAGCATGGCCTGGTGAGTAAGAGGGAGAGCTTCTGGACTCCCCAGTGCTCCTTGGATCAGGGACCCAATAGAGGGGAACCACAGGCTCACAGTTGTGCCAGAAGAGCAGCAGCAAAAAGGAACTGAACACAACAGCTAGATCCAGGCCAGGCATAACTGGATAATCTCAAGCCTAATACATTGGCACCGAATCTCATTAGGCTATAACTAAGGTTATAATTGCCCTAAGCTCTACACCAAAGGTCAGAGGTCAGTGCTATACAAAATGACAAAGACAAGGAGAAAAATGTAATCTCAGGCCTCAAATCCATCAAAAAGTACAGAGGACACTACCATCGCTGAAATAAAAGAATTAACAAAGACAGAAGCAAAGGAACAACAACAGAAGGGTATAGTGAAACTCAGACCAGAATTAATGCCTGAAACAAAAAAAGAAATAATTGAATATATAACATCAGAAGTAATGAATCAAATTCAGAAACATAAAGGGGAAACCCAATGCCCACCCAGAACAAGTGCAGAGAACACTCTTCCAGCTGAAACGTGTGAAGTACTGGGGTCACAAGCAAAGAAAAAGCAGCAGAAAGGTAAAGAGGAACACAAAGCAGAAATAATTTCTGAAATAAAAAAAGAATTCTTTGAAATCATACCATCTAAAGTAGAGAATCAATTCCAGAAATATATAGAGGAAACCCAATTTGGAAGAAACTCTGCAGTAAAAGAATTAATAGCTACCTCTAAAGAAGACATTGATTAAAAAAAAATAGAGGAGATCAGAAATATGATGGATTCCTGGAATGAGCAATACAGAAAATAAATAAAATACAAGAGTCAGAGTCAGAGATATAGAAGAACTAAAAATATCAATCACAAGTCTACAAAACTGTTTGAGTGAAAGCTAAGACAGAGTTTCTGATCTTGAGGATGCTGGTGCAGCTAGTGAAAAGGTGACAAAGGATCTCTTGAAAACAACAAGAATGCAGGAAAAAATAATCCATCACCTGTAAGATGATGCCAGAATAAAGAATGGGAGATTAACTGGCATCAGTGAGAATGAAGGAGTCAATACAAATGATATAAAAACAATATGGGCAGAAGTAATTGCAGAAAATTTCCCAAAGATGAAACAATCCAACATTCTGGTAACCGAAGCATGCAGAACACCAAATAACTTCAACCCAAGTAAAAACACACCGAGACATATAATAGACAAGATCCCAGAAATCCAACACAAGAATAATATACTGAAAACTGCTGGAGGGAAGAAGAGGTCACATTCAAGAAAAATCCATCAGAATTACAGCCGACTTCTCTACATAAACCATGAAGGCAAGGAGAGTTCTTCAAGAATAAATTGTACGAAACTAAATTCCTATATGAAAAGAAATTCCAGCCCAGACTATTATACCCTCTGATACTCTCTTTCAAGTTTTATGGAGAAGTGAAATACTTCCACGACAAAGAACAACTAAAGAATTTCATGATGACAAAGCCATTCCTACACAGACTACTGAAAGATATTCTAGAGAGAGACCACAGTGACCAGAAGTCCATGAATGAGAACGAAAGGAACCCACTAAACAGGGCAAACAATTAAACACAGGATAAAAAGGAGTAAACAACAGGGGTAAGTATCATGACAGTCATAAGTAAACACATCTCAATTATAACCATCAATGTAAATGCACTCAATTCACCAATTAAGAGAAATAAACTGGTACAGTGGATTAGGAAACAAAATCCAACAATATGTTGTATACAAGAAACACACTTAACTTAAAAAGACATTCATAGGCTCATAGTAAAAGAATGGAAAGTAATACTACATGCTCCAGTACCTCAGAAAAAAGCAGGAGTAGCAATTCTGTTCTCAGATAGTCTCAACTTCAAACCAAGACCGATTAAATTACACAAAGAAGGCCATTATATATTGGCCTTCAATTCAAGAGCAAGAGGTAACACTCATAAATATCTATGCACCAAATAAGGGAACACCAAATTATGTAAGATAAATATTAATGGACATGAAAAACCAAATATTTAAGACCACAATATTAACAGGAGACCTCAACACTCCCTTATCTCAAAAAGATAGATCAATCAGACAAAAAATTACCAAGGAAGTAGCAGAACTGAACCAGAGCTTGGAACAAATGGACCTGGTGGACATATACAGAGTGTTCCACCCAAACACAGCTGAATACACATTTGTTTTCAGTAGCACACGGGTCATTTTCCAAAATAGACCACATACTAGTCCAGAGGTCATGCGTAAGTATATGCAAGAAAACAGAAATTATCCCATGCATATTATCTGATCACAGTACAATGAAACTGGACATAAATGACAAAAGAAAGCAGAAAAACCCCTAAATTCATGGAAATCAAACAACAACCTACTCAGAAATCAATGGGTCACAGAAGAAATTAAACAAGAAATTCAACAATATCTACAATTCAATGAAAATTCAAAGACAACATACCGGAATTTGTGGGATGCGATGAAAGCAGTTCTTAGAGGGAAAATCATAGCTATGAACTCACACATTAGGAAAACAAAATGGGAACAAATAAACACCCTAATGTTGCACCTTTGACATCTAGAAAAAGAAGAGCAAATGAAACCCAGAGCACAAACATGGGAAGAAATCATAAAGATTAGAGCAGAACTTAATTCAACTGAGATGAAGAAAGCAGTTCAAAGAATCCACAAATCAAAAAGTTGGTTCTTTGAAAGACTAAATAGAGTTGATAAGCCTCTAGCCAAACTCATCAAAAAAAAAGGAAAGAAAAAATTCAATAAGGAAGGAATAAAAAGGGTGAAATCACCACAGACCCAGTGGAAATTCAGAAGATTATCAATAGTTACTTTGAAAATCTTTACATTCACAGAATAGAAGACACAGAAGAAATGGACAGATTCCTCTTAAGGTACAAATTACCAAAACTGAACCAAGAACATATAACAACTATCAATAAACCAATAACAGACAATGAATTGCAAAACATAATAAAAAGCCTAATGACAAAGAAAAGTCCAGGTCCTCATGGATTCACAGCTGAATTCTACAAGAAATTTATAGAAGATATGATCCCTACATTCCTCAAACTCTTCAATGAAATTGAAATGGAAGTAGTCCTCCAAAAATTATTTCTAGAGGCAAGTATTGTACTGATTCCAAAATCAGAGAAAGACACAACCAAGAAAGAGAAATACAGGGAGTCTCCATCATGAACATAGATGCAAAAATCCTCAATAAAATCCTAACAAACAGAATATAGCAAATCATCAAGAAGATCATATACCATGACAAGGTAGGATTCATCCTAGGCATGCAAGGATGGTTCAATATTCAAAAATCTATAAATGTAATACACTATATTAATAGACTGAAATCTTAAAACCACATAATCATCTCAATTGATGCAGAAAAAGCATTTGACAAAGTCCTACACTCATTCATGTTCAAAGTCCTACAGAAAATTGGAATAGATGGACTGTACCTCAACTTGATAAAAGCCATCTATGACAAGCCAACAGCTAGTGTAATTCTGAATGGGGAAAAACTGAAATCTTTTACTCTTAGATCAGGTACAAGACAAGGATGTCCTCTATCACCCCTCCTATTCCTCATAGTTTTGGAATTATTAGCAAGGGCCATTAGAAAAGAGGGAGGAATAAAAGAAATAAGAATAGGTAAAGAAGAAGTTAAATTATCACTATTTGCAGATGACATGATACTTTACTTGGAAGACCCAAAGAATTCCATGAAGAAGCTACTAGAATTGATATGGAAATTCAGTAGCATAGCAGAATACAAAGTCAATACTCAAAAGTCAATAGCATTCCTCTACACAGATAACAAACATACTAAGAGGGAAACCATAGAAACAATACCTTTTACAATAGCACCACGGAAAATGAAATACTTTGGAATTCACTTTACCAAGGAAGTCAAAGATCTTTTCATAGAAAATTACAATACCCTAAGAAAAGAAGTTATACAGGATTTCAGAAAATGTAAAGATATTCCATGCTCCGGATAGGAAGAACCAGCATCATGAAGATGGCCATACTCCCAAAATTGCTGTGCAGATTTTATGCAATCCCTGCCAAATAGCCACCAACATACCTCCTAGACCTAAAGAAATTGTTCCTCAAATTTATTTGGAACCACAAAAGACCTAGAATATCAAAGGCAATCCTGGCCAAGAAACAAAAGGCAGGAGGCATCACAATTCCTGATTTGAAATTATACTACAAAGCCACTGTGATAAAATCAACATGGTATTGGCAACAAAATAGACCTGAGGATCAATGGAATAGATTAGAAGATGCAGAGGCATCTACGAACACCCATCTGATCTTTGACAAAGGAACCAAACAAGCTCACTGGAAGAAAGATAGCCTCTTTAACAAATGGTGCTGGAAAACCTGGCTTTCTACATGCTGAAAACTAAAACTTGACTCAGCTCTATCACCATGCACTAAGCTAAAGTCAAAATGGATTAAAGATCCAAACATTAAAACAGAAACAATCAATCTTCTGGAAGAGAAAGTAGGAGGAACCTTGAAGACATAGGGGTAGGTAAACAGTTCATGAACTAACATATATTTGCATGGGAATCACTTGAAAGAATCAACAGTTGGGATCAACTCTTCTTGAGGAGTTTCTTCACGTGAAAAGAAATTGTCAACAAAGTGAACAGACAACCCACAAATTTTGAAAAAATCCTAGCTAATAAGCAATTAGACAAAGGTCTGCTGTCTAGAATAAATAAAGAACTAGGATATAACAGGGCCCTCAAATTTAAAGACCCAATTCAGGAATTGTCATCTGAGAGGAATGTACATTTTTCAGAGGACAGAATTAAAGAAGTGAATAAATATATGAAAAAATGCTCCACATCACTAACCATCCATGAAGTGCAAATAAAAACAATGCTGAGATACCATTTCACACCAGAAAGAATGGCTGTCATAAGGAAATCAACCAACAACAAATGTTAGAGAGGATGTATGGAAAAGAGAACACTTCTCCACTGCTGGTGGGAATGTAGACTGGTACAACCATTGTGGAGATCAGTGTGGAGATGCCTCAAAAAAGTAGGACTGGAAATCCCATTCAAGCCGGCTATCCCCCTACTGGGAATTTTCCCAGAGGAAGTGAAAACATCATATCACAGTGATATATGTGTACCTATGTTTATAGCAGCACAATTTGTGATAGCAAAATCTTGGAAACAACCAAGATGTCTGTCACATGAGGAATGGTTGAAAAAGATGTGGTAATTCTATATAATGGATTATTACTCAGCTGTAAAGTATGATAAACTTGAAGCATTTATATTGAAGTGGATGCCACTTGAACATATACTCGTAAGTGAAATAAGCCAGACACACATGTGTAAATATCGTATAGTCTCCCTAATATAAGAAGTGAAAAGAAGAAATACAAATAGAAATGTACAACAACAACTAACAATTGAGTCAGATAGTTAGGGAAAACTGAATGTCATATGCTGCAGGGAATTAATCAGCTTTTCTTCTGGATGGCTAACAACCTAATTTCATAGATCAAAAATTGGAGAACTAGAAAGGCCGCAAGGTTAGCCAACATTTTCGCCCTAGCCTTTTAAGTTCAGTGAAGATAAAGAACACTGGAGAACCTGTATTGTAAGATCATGGAGGTCAGTTGTGCCTCCAATTTTCTAATCAAGGAGATTATGGAGCCACAAAGGAAGGTGAATGATGATCTGTAGTGTGCCTGGGGAGAGTCACATGGAGAGAAATCTTTCTCTCAGGCTCTCATAGAGAGCAAACTGGTCTAGCAACAGCTATGAATCATCCAAATGGCTGACATAGACAAAAGATCTACAGAGTGAGGTACAGGGATATGGGATGAACCCTGAGGGGAGCTGACTGACCTCATCAGATACAAAAGCTACATTTTTTGTTATATAGGTCTTGCTTTATCTCGGTCTTAACTATCCAGCAGAAAAGTATAAAAATGAGGTATATAATATTGGGCCACATTAATAAGTTGAGCTGTAAATGGCTATAGTCAACAACTTCTTCAGATAACTCACTATTATTGTGGACTGCTGGACTGTGTTTGACTGTATCACCAAGTTCAGGCACCTATAATGGTTTAATGACAATGGAGTGCCCATCTTTGACAGGTCTAGACAAAAAAGGGGGATACAAAGGAAGAACCATGATGCATTTGTATAAACAGGATAAATATGTAGTACTTCTGTGTAATTCTATGAGAAGCAAGATTAGCACTAATAGAAGTTGGAGAAGATATTATTTCAACTTCTAGTACTATGGAGAACTGTTAGGAAGATAACAAGGTAGAAAGTATTAATTATTGAAACTGTGCTATAATTCAGCTTTAAAAAAATAAGATAAGTATACAGCTACATTTTTTAATTCATTGATTAGAGAAATCTGCTATAATAGTGTCTGTTAGTAGAATATCATGTATTCAACTTGTGTGATAACAAACTATCATGAAAACAATTATTGAATCTGTTCTGTTAATTTGATATGAAATTGTCTCATTGTTATTTGTTCTTCAATAAAAAATTAAAAAAACCAAATTTTTTGCTGTTAATTTTCTTAATTTTTGCTATTTTAGACAAAAAATAATATTATGCAGTTGTTTTAATTTGTGTGATCCTGATGATAATTCTGAACACATTTTCTATGTACTTATTTGATGTCAATATATATTCTTTGGTTAAAAAAATGCAAAATGCAAGAATTTTTAATGTCCTTATATTTCTCATATAATTAAAAAATTAAAAGAAATATAAAGTACATATGTCTTAAATAAATAAAACAATAACTGAGTTTTATAGGAAATTTAGAATCACTGAAAAAAATGTAACACTTTAATAGGGTCAAGGTTGCCCAAAACACTGCATCAAGGACCAGTTCTTCGGGCCAGCCAAATAGCTCAGCGGATTGCAGTGCTGCTTACGGGCCTAGGCTCAGATCCCTGGGCCTGGCCATGCAGGCTGCAGCCCAGGGCATGTTGTGCTGCAAAAGGGACTGGGCATGGTGGTGAGTGCCTATAATCCCAGCTGCTGGGAGGCTGTAAACAGGTGGATCACTATGAGTCAGATGTACTAGTGAGACTCTGAACCCCCAGTAGATCCTTCCCTAAAAAGTATACAAAGGAAAAAAAATGACAGGTTCTTACTAAAGAACTTCATCTCGTATTCAGATCCCAGTGCTCATTTTCACATTTTTCTCCATATATATTTTTATATGTAACTGAATAAAAATGCATAAAAATTTTAATTAGGCCAACCTATATAGAACAAAATATTTTTTCCCAAACTGTAGAACAAAGCTTTTCCAAATTGAAAAAAAAAACACGGATTATACAATAAAGATGCAGGTGGCTCTTGCTGTGGCTCTCTGCTCAGATCCGTGCTGGCTGCTGTTGCTGCTGTTATTTTATATAGGTATGTTCTTTAATTCTGGGACCTGACCAAGCATGCCACCATGTGTCTAGTTTCTGAGGTTTCATGCGATGTAAGTTGCTTCCAGCTTGATTTGTTTAGACACTGTGTTGGGTAGTTAACTGAGCTTTTATTATTTTAAATTAATAGAGATGAAATTAATCTAGCAGAACTCTGTGGAATGAAACATCAAGGTAAGTATGAGATGTTTGATGTTTGTATTGTTTTGCCTGGATGGTCTACACTGTATTACATGGCTAATTCAATTTGAAGACATCCTCTTATTGCTTGTATAACTTGATTTGAAAGCCATCATTCTTGGTTTCTCCCCTCCCCCTTTTGTCCTTTTGACTTTGTGAAGCTATAGCTAAGTCACAGTCTGTCATCGTTTCCCTCATCCATATGTCTCTGTGAGCTGTTCCCCTTCTTCACTCAGACTGTGAGACAAGGGACCACGGCTCTTTTGGAAAAGCCTTGTTGCAGATGGTTAGATTAACCTGAGTACTAGAAAAACTATTTACTCTTCCCAATTCTATTTCAGGAAATTAAACTATTGGTGTGTTCTAGCTAAATCTCTTTTTTGCAAAGCTCCCCAGAGACAGCATTGTTAATGATCATCAGAATTTTTCACTGAAGTCACTACCCAGTTTCTTCAAAATCTGTAGTTCGCTGGAACCTTGCACACAGCAAAGCTGAAATTTTGCTCATTCTTATACTCAATGAATATTTGGGGCATATATTATTTTTGTCTCTGTTATTACTATCTTTGTTATGATTTTGCCAAATGCTGAGAGGTCTTTTTTTTTTCTTTTAATGAAACATTTACTGAGCAGAGAGTCAAACTACTTTGCAGTAATGTATGGCTATTTCGGCTGCCTCTGTGGTTTACTGAGGTTTTATTTTGTGCTTTTGAGTTATTTACTCATTTATTCATGAATTTATTCAAGGAGCTCTAAACTTTCTGAATTAACAAATTCACAACAGGGCCAAAATTCATATTTATCACTGACAGCTTTGATTTGCATTCAGTGGTTCCCACCTACTTGAACTGCAGGTGATACATGCATGACTGTGCCATAGAAGATTGCACTACTCCTTGGAGTTACGTTAAATTAACATAATGCAAAGAAACACTTCGATTTAGCTGACCAACTGTTATATTACAGTTCCTTAAGGAAAACATTCAAATGATATAAAAAATTGTAATACAGTTAATTTGCAATACAGCAATTATAAATGCACATCAGATACACCACCAGTGGGACATCTGTAAGAATTCTATGTTAAATTGTAGGGAATTTATTACTGATAAACTGTTAACTATTGGTGCAAATTACTCAAATTTTTTTGATTATTTGATTATGCATTTTTATAGTGGTATGAATAGAATTAGTATTTATATTTGGGTAGTAGTTAAAGCAACTACTAGATTTGGTACATTTATTAAGTTTTCTTAACTTTAATAGCAGAAAGACTGATAGGGTGCTTAGATCTGTTTGTATTACCAGCAATTTAAGTCATCTAATGGTACGGTCATCCATGCATCTGTGGTTCAAGCTGGAAGGAACATGTGAGTGGTTAGACTACCTTTTTAGTGCTACATTTCTCAACAGAGTCTAGCTTCTCAGAACATCAGTTTAGTATATGTGTAAAGTAGAAATTATGTATTTTAAATGTAACTTATGTGGGTGGGAACATTACCTAGAGAGTTCAAAGATGTTGAAAGGTACAGGTTTTATTGAGATTGTGATAGATCTTTGTTACCATGAATACTAGGTTAAAAATTAGTCTGCCTCAGATCATTTTGCCTTTAGTAGTGTTTAGAAGCAAGAGGTGACATGAGTTGAATTGTTAATTTGCAGATCTTACTATTAAGAAGCTGAAGATGGCCTTGACTCACCATTCATAGCAGGAGAAGCCTCTTTTGGTTTCCCTTTTAGTGTTTTGCTTTTCCAGTTTGATGCACTTGTGTTCTCATCATGAAGACTCCTACCCACAGTGCATGTGATCAGATTTGACCTGAGATCGACCACTGTTGCTTGGTGATATTAGAGCAAGAGAGGCATCACTGGATGTAGCAGTAAACTGATCCACTTCTAAGCTTGCATTTAAGTGATTGTAAAAATAAGATGGATTATGATATCTATGTAATATTATATTTATGGGCTTTGTATTACAAATACAGAGGATAAAAATGAATGCTGAGCAAAGCATGCAAAACTCCACAGATGCATCAGGGATTTTCATAATTAAGTGCTTAATTAGCACAGCTGTGGCCCTTTGTGGTGCCAGTGCATTTCTAATCACTAAAGCTAAAGCTTCCCTCCTCACCTGGACATCACTGTTGTCAAGAAAGCCAAGTACAGTGCTTTATCTTTCAGGAAGCTGAAGCTGAAAGAATTTATTGGCACAGAAACAAAGACCATCTTGTTAGCCTCTGGTGTGAAGTGAGACAAAGAGAAAATAAGCAGGACAAGAAAATTAGCCCGAATCAGGAACACTCAGGGAAAGGCTCTGGAGGTGACCTTCCCAGGCTGGAAGTCCGGGAGAATGTTATGGCTGGAGCTTTGGGGAAATAGGAATTGGAAAAAGTGAGGTCAGCTTTGACTTATATGCTGGTGGATAATTCTTTTCCACCATGTCTCATACAAATCAGAGAAATACAGCACTGTATTGTGGTGTATGTAAACCCTTTAAAGATATTTCCTTATTGGGTAGGTGACATTTGGTTTGGTGTCATGTCTTTAGCTAGTATATTATCAACAATAACAACTTTATCTTTTGGAATAGTTTGCTGTCCTTCTAATGTGGGCGGAAGTTGGCCCTCAACAATCATAGTGCCTTGCTGAAGGCTCTCAGCAGGTGGGTGGCCTCCCAAAAACAAACCCTTCTCAGCTGTAGGCCTGTGTTTGGATGTATACTGTGTTCGCATCTCTCCATAGAAGAGCAGCTTTTCTCTTGATTTATATCTGAGATTTTGAACTTTCAGTTAAATTTATGGTTCTCTTAAATTGGATAAATAAAATTGTCTCAGTAGCATTTTCCAGTTTACATCGCTCTGATTTTCTTACTTGAATCTCACAGCAAGTCTTCAGATGTATATGTGTTTTCACCCTTACCAGTTGCAGAAGCACAGGTCAACTTCAGAAGGGCTCTTGGAACGTTATTCAGTAGACCTGAATTCTGAGTTTCTTTTTTTTTTTTTTTTTTTTTTTTTTGTCTTTTTGAGACTATTTTTGCCTGTCTGTCAACTATCAAGAATCAACACATTATTTTTTTAACAGGGTCTCACTACATGGTTCAGACTCTCATAAATACCCTCTTGTTTTCAGCCTCTGTGTTACAGGATTACAGGTGTGAGCCACCATGCCGCAACTCTATTGCTGGCTCAGTGTGCCTGAGGGTGGGGCTGGCCCAGCATGTGGTACTGGGGGTTGAACCCCAGTCCCTGTGCTTACCTAAACAGGTACGCAGTCTGCGGAGCTATCTTGCTGGCCCTCACATCATTAATTTTAAAAACATTTTGTGATAATCCTGTGTTTCCCTGCAGATCACTTGTGGCACAATTTAAAGTCAATTTTAAAGTTAGTTTGGGCTGGGGAGATAGCTTGGCAGTCTGAGTGCCTGCCTGGCAAATGCAAGGACCCAGGTTTAATCCTGGTACTGCATGCTGGGCCTGGAACCCTGGGCCTGGAACCCAGTGTGGTGGTGCATGAGTGTAATCCCAGAGCTAGGAAGGCTGAGACAGGGGGATCCCTACCAGTCCACACTGCATAGCAAGACCCTCTACCAAGTAAACACATAAGTAAAAGAATTTTTAAAATAAATAAATAAAAAGTTTGTTTAATTGTCTTCATCATAAAAACCATAGGATTTCTTTAATTTTATTGAGAAAAAAATTGCAATGACACACCTTCAGAACAGGTTGGTAGGAGAGTTACAACAATTAATACACTGCATATTGTTGTCTTTGTAGTAGTCATTCATAGTGCAGGATGCAGACATGATATCCTGTCCAAACACTATTATTACAAATCTTTCTTCTTATTGAATTAAGCAAAAGTAGATGTGTATCTATCCTATTTTGTATATACAGATACAAAATGGTCCTTCATTTGTATCCCCTTTTTGTTTAGATTTGTCAGACATGGGTATTCCATTACCATTTGAATATTGTAGGTACATGAATTCAGCACAAAATATTCCAATATAGTCCAGTAGTCCACAATATACTGGGTTATCCATAGAATTGGCAATGTCAGAAGTTGTTGACTTGAACCTTTTATAGCTCAGCATATTAACATGGCTTTAATTTTATACTTTGTTTCTATACTTTTCTGCTGGGTGGTTAAGACCAAGATAAAGCAAGACCTTTATAACAAGAAATGTAACTTTTGTATCTGATAAGGTCAGTCAAGTCCCCTTGGGATTTATCCCGAAACCCTGTACCGCACTTTGTAGGTCCTTTGTCAGTGTCAGCCTTGTAAAAACTGTAGGATTTCTAAAAGAAAATCAAAGAGTAGAGTGCTCTACTAGGGTTCTAACTTCTGTGCCTAGCTTCAGGTTGACTCATTAAATGTTGGGCACTTTCTTTGTGCAAATCACTATGTTGGTTGGTCTGCTGGCGAGAGGAGTCCATGATGCCTTTTATACAAGGAAAATGTTTACAAATGTGATTTTATTTATATGTGATCTTAAAATGTGAGAACATTTCCATAGGTGGAGACATGAAGATGGGTATTTTGGGCAGAGAGAGTAAAAGAAACCCATGAGCCAAGACCTCGGAATATTACAATGGAATAGCTTACCAGAGCATTAACAGGATAGATGGTTTAATGTCACTTAATGACATTAAGGTAATGACATGTCCATTGATTTTTAAGTGAATTAGGCAGATACATGTGTGGATGCCAAATAGTCTGATGGGTACCTCAGTTGGAAACTTTATTGATTTCATGTGACCTCTGCAGTGCCGACATGCCAGATGCTGCTTTGTGATTATTTGGGGGGAATTTTTCCTTCTAAGATTATGTGACAGTCATTTGCTAAAGAGAGTAATGACCAGTTTTTATTTTAAAATGAGGAAAAGGCATGTGGTCATGCTGCTATCTGAAAGCATGTTTCTTTTGCCAAAGGACACACCTTGATGAAATTGATGTTGTCTCTGTAAGAAAAACATTTGTAACTTCATGTCTGTTTCATTTGGGCATTGTCCTGGGCAGTCTAGATAGATATTGAGACAAACAGAATCACTTTTTATGATTTAATTTTGCAGGGCAAATAAGACTTGTATGTGACATCAGAGGCAGGTGTGCATGCTCAATGGCAGTTTGGGGTTTTATATTCTGATATGATCTGAGTACTTTAAAGTACAAATAATGGAAAGAATACTATATAAAGGTTTCCTTTAAGACTTGGGAGTATACACATAGTAAAAGCAAGCAAAGTATTTTCAAACTGAACTTCTAAAATTAAGTTTCTCTGTAGTAAGAGTTGACTAAAGACAAAAAGTCAAAACATAGGAAAAGTTGTCAGTTTTCCAAATTCTCATGAGGTGGAACTTCTGTCTCATGTTTATGGGGATGTTTATGGAGCATTCTGTCTTTTCTCCTATGCCTTTTATTGGGAGTCATTTGGTCTCGTGACATATAGGGTTTTTTGGTTACTGAATGAGATTCTGTTTCCCAGTGTTGAGATTTCGTTTTAGAAAGAGGACAAAAAGGCCCATTGTCAGTGCCATAGTGGACGTGACTGTAAAGGTGTCAAGGTTATTGGCGAAGTACACAAAAGAAAGTGGGTTGAGTCCATAGAGACAGAACAGTGCCGTGAGAATTGCTGGCATGTTTTTTTCTGATAACTCTCACTGTCTGGGAGAATATCTGTGGTAAACTGGTCACTGTGAAGAAATGAAGTTCATTTGCCAGGATTAATTCACTTCAGATCCATGATCTTTAAGACAGTAAGTTATTATAGCAATCCATATGCAAACATTTCAGTTGAAGTGAGGTATGAAACAATGTAAACAGACTGAAAATATAAAGTGGTAGCTGAAAGATGCCCTTTCTTGACACCACTGGGTGTCTTTGCTCTTTCAGGTATACAAATTATGACTATTCTGACATAAAGATAAATTTGAGTTATTTTTAGGAAAATGGATGCACTGCTAAGCCATGAAATTGAATTGAATCAGACTCACAAACTTAAATATTGCATGGTTTCTCTTATATAAGAAAGCCAGACTGTAAATAATTTAAAGAGAAGAATAAAAGATAGGCAACAGGAAACAGGAAGATACATCTTTTGCAAATAGGAAGGGGAAATAGATCTGTAGGTGGAGAAACTTTTAAGAGGAGAAAGAAAGTTAAAAAAAAATAAGATATGTACATCTACCTACTTCCCATAATATATGTAATTATTATGTGCTGCTAACATACACTAATAAAAAAGAAAAAAAGCAACATTTTTGGTGTTATAAACAGGTATGTAGTTACAAATTTGCATTCTCAAACACTGCTTGCTTAAAAAGTCTGTGTAAGATCCAGTTTTAAGAAACAAACAGATACTTCATAGATATGTGAATAGAGAAAATTCACAATATGAAGACTAGTGATAATGGCTTACTTAGAGTCCTTGCTATTCTTGACACTGTAATAAATTGTTTACGTATACTATTTCATTTGCTTTTCATAATAAGTATATCAGAATGATATAATGATTATTCTGTTTTTTGGGGAAGGAAGCCAAAGATTAGACTATTTAAGATCAGGCAAATTGTGAGGCCAGAATTCTTGCTCAGATGGTCTGTTTATAGCATATGTGCTCCTAACTTTTAGGACATGTAGATTCTAAAGTAATTAATTGATCTTGGCCTGAAATCAGAACAATTTTGTTAGACTTCTGACAAGTGTTTAGAGCTGAGTGTTAGGTATGTTGTATTGTTGTGAGCTGATTTATAAACACTGATACACTGAACCCAGCACTGGCTGAAGTATTTACACCACAAAAATAGGCAAATACTACACACAAGAACATTCACTTTGCATCAGTTCACCAGTGTAGCATTTAACATGTTCACAACAGGGTCATAATTTGTGTATTTCACTGCTGGGTGGCTCTGAGCCTCCAGTGGTACACGCATGACTGTCTCATCAGGTCATGGGACAGTCATGCATGTTCCACCAGTGGTTCAGGCTGGCCTGGATGTGTTATTATCATGGCATCTTGCCAGTTGTGTTTGGCAGATCTGGTAGGGACATAAATGAAACGATGACTTCCATTAACAGATTTTTAAAAACTTGGTGCCATTTGTCTTTATCTGAAGCAGAGAAAGAGTAATCAATATAATTCTAACTTAGAAAATTAAATTTAAGAAAGAGCATTCATTTGTAAATTTGTAGTAGATGAAATTTTCTTTTCTTGCTTTCAGTCTTTTATCCCTTAGTTTGGGAAAGCAAATCCTTCTGTGGCCAGATGTGGAGTTTAACAGCAGTAACCAGGCTCAGACTTGACAGGACCCCTGACTGTTGGCTAAACCTGTCTAAGAAGGATTGGAGATTGATCCACATGGGGGAAAAGAGGCCCATGACTGCAAGGAGGAGGAGTGAGAGAAAGAGGATTCATTAAAAAGAAAAAAAAAAGTAATGCAAGGCTTATGGAGTTGATTGTATCTTTCATTTACCCATGAAATAATTTTAATATTAATTTTGAAAGTTTATTATTTATAGACCTTTCCTTGAAACCAGAAAGCAACGTTCTTTGTTAATGATAAAAAGAATTCTTATGGCTGTGGTTTAAGTAATACATTATTAACTTAAAACATTATTAACTGTAGGCTTTGGTGTATTGTATCAACTTACCATTTTTCTTTCTAATGTTTTTATGAAGAAGATATAATTCTTCTAATATTTTAGTTTAATGTATTTAGAATTCTGTTTTTTTGTGGAAATCTCTGAGCACTTGCCAATTCCTCCCTTGACCAGATTCATACTGTATCCTGCTTATCTCAAGCTGAAGTGTGCATGCCCAAAAATGTCCAGGTAGCTTCCACTTGCCAGTCAGCTCTTGCTCGGGTTCCTTTCCATCTTTAATCATTATATTTTGAGATTTTCAAAACTTATGGAGTAATGATTGAGTGAGAGAAAGAAGAAGGGGAAAAAAATTTGGGTGATGATAAAATTAAGCTATCCAAGCTAAAAGGAACAAAAGACACACAGCAAAAGGAAAGTAGATTAATTTTTGTCTTTCTGCATAATGAGAAGCCTGTGAAATGAATATTTTACATCAATTCAGTTTTATATTTAACTACAATATTGACATCAGGCAAGCATTATGTCCCTGTCACTATTATTTTTACTATTATTTTAATCAGCAGGATATGTGGTAAATTAGAGATGAATAGTTGCTCACTGGGGAAATCTGGCTTACTGAAACTATGACTTTGGAAGAGTAGCTTAATTTCTGTTTGCTCGTATGATGATTGTGAGAATCCATACCGTGGATGACTCCAGAGTTATGGATGAATTTCCGGGTGCAGTGCAGGTCAGAGTGAGCTCCCTGTAACTGGCAGCTTTTGTATTCTGTAGTTTAATAGCACATGAAATGCTAGTGGTGATGACTATGTCCTTAATGGTGGGGAGCTGATGGTTGGGTATGGCTCCATCCCTGATCAATGAGGGAGCACATGAAGGTGAGCCAGCGTGGATGCTTGATGCAGATGACGTACTCATGACTTTTCCTCTTCCTGCACAGAATGTCCCTCCAGACCTGTCCATCTGCACCTTTGTGCTGGAGCAGTCCCTCTCAGTGCGGGCCCTGCAGGAGATGTTGGCCAACACGGTGGAGAAATCAGAAGGGGCAAGTACCGAGCTTCTGTCAACTTGCAGTGTTGTGATAAGCTCAGCTGCTGCATAAATGCTTGTTCCCACAGGTTCTGGAGATCTCTTTGGCTGAAACAAGTCAGTTGCTTTTACTTGTGATTTCTGTAGGCTTGACTTTTTGTTTTATGTAGCAGATCTGTCATATCTTACAGATCAAAAAAAAAAAGAACAATCCAACCTTGATGTGATCTGTGATATGCTCTGTGTTGTGACCCCTCATGCTGATGTCTGGTTTAAAACAGAGCTTTTCTGTGAGCATTTGTGTGTGTCCTTACATTTTCAGAGCTGTTCTTGTTACTGTTTTGACTAATTGCTTTATGCATGACTATGTGTCATTGACTTTATTTGATTTTTAAGTGCCTCTAACCATGCGGCTGTGTTCTAAGCTTCTCTACAGCAAGCAATATTTCATGGCACTGTTATATATTTTAGGTAAGAAAATTATGGTGATAGGGCTTCACTTAATTGTACTTTTGAAAACTCCTAACCATTTTCTTTTGGAAATTGAAATTCTTATTTTGTTTCCCCAGGTAGACATTTTTCTTTGAAAACCTATTCAGTTATTTTTCTTTTCCATGAGATATAGTATTACTGATTTCTAATCCATTACCCATTTCTAGCTAGTTCATCAAAGTTTAGAATTAAATAGAAGAATTCAACCTCAAGTCTCTCTTCCTTTTTGTCCCCCATATATTGTTGCAGTTTTCATGTTCAGGAATACAGCCACAATTTTCTTCTTCATCAAAATATTCATGTTATTATTATATGATTGCTACAGTTTGAGTGAGAGGTGAAAAATGGCAATACATTTTTTTCATATAAATAAGTAATTGTGACAACATTTTTTTCTAGTTAAGTCTCTAGTTAAGCTCTCTAGTTTTTAAAATTTCAGTCTCAGAAACTGAATTTGTTTGTGTATCAACTCTAAAAACCTTTCAATTTTAACATATTAAACATGAAGGCAATCTCACCAACTTTTAGCTGGCTGTGGTGGTACACACCTGTAATCCCAGCACTGTGGAAGCTGAGGCAGTAGAATTGCCATTGAGGTCAGCTTGGACTACAGAGTGAGTGCAAAGCCAGCCTGAACAACAGTGAGACCCTGTTTCAAAAAAAACCCAAATTATGGGCAAGGATCCGTCTCCGTGACACAAGTTCCTAGCAAGCACAAAGTCTTGAGTTTGATTCCCAATACAAAAAAAAAAAAAAAAAAAAATACAAAACAAAAAATAATACACTCACCCACACACAGAAAAAGGAAAAAAAAATGGCTTTTATTTGATAATAGCCTTTTATTTTACAAAGCTTTAATATTGTTTTTTAATATTTCAAATTCAGGTTTTTGTTAAAATGAAATTGATATTACTGTATTAAAACATGAAGCTCTTTATAAAATTCTATACGTTCATGCAGATATTTGTGGGTAGGATTAAAGAAAGATTGATAATTTTTCAATTTAAATAGTTCAATTTTACCTAGCATAACATCTCCTGATTTTTAAATATCAGAGTCCTACCAATTTTGAAATGTAGATCTGTCTTCACAGAGAAAAATAAATTTCCTTTTGCCTTAACAGCTGGAAAATGTGTATTGCTATTTTACCTGTCTTTGCCAGTGCCAATTAATTGACTTGAATTACCCTAAACTAAATTTTTATATTAAGTTGATAAATAAATTGCTTTTTCTAAATTTAACAACCATACAAATATCTTTTCATTGCTCTCAAATCATGAGGCTTGACTAGTCAAGTTCTAAATATTCTATGTTTATAGAAAATGATGTAATACCATTTTAAGGTGTCAGATTTTTAAGGTGTCAGATTATTTACAAGTTAGAATATCTGGGTCCATCCCCCACAAATATTTTTTTTTCCTTTCATTTAATTGAAGTACAAATGTCACTCAGACAGTTTCAAGACGCCTTAACAATACAGATTCGATAAATTAATACATTGCAAACTGTTTTCATAACGTTTTGGTATTGTACAAGGTGCATATGTGATATTATATTTACAGATATTATTTTAGCAGATATCTCTTATCAGTGAATTAAGAGTGTAGCTGCTTACTTATTTTTATACCTAAATTATATCAAAAATTCAATAATTATTTTCCTAGTGGATGACCGTAGTACTAGAAGCCGACATAATATCCTGTCCAACCACCATTAGTGCAGATCTTGCCTCTCATAGAATTATGTAGAAGCACAGTGTTATCTATCCCAACTGTACTGTCTATGCACACACATCATGATTTTTTCTTTCTACAACTCTTCCTTTGTCTACACCTGTCAAAAGTGGGCACTTCATTGACATTCAACTAACTTAGGTGCTTGAACTCGACAACACAATCTAACACAGTCCAGCACTCTACAACCATAGTGAGTTACTCAAAGAAATTGTCGACCATAGCCAGTTACAGCTCAGCTTTGTGGCCTCATGATGTATACTTCATTTTTATACTTTTCTGCTGGATGGTTAAAACCTAGGTAGATCAAGATTTATATACCAACACATGAACTTTATATTTCCTATGTGGTCAGTGAAGTCCTCTCAGGGTTTATCTTGTAGTCCTATACATTATTCTGTAGTTCCTTTGTCTGTGTCATCCATGTGGATGAGTCACGGCCAATGCTTGACCAGTTTGCTCTCTTTGAGAGCTTGAGAGAGTTTTCTCTTCATGTGACTCTCCCCAGGCACACTTTAGAACTTCAATCTCTTTCCTCTGTGACTCCATAATCTCCTTGTTCAGAAAATTTAGAGCTCACCTGAGTTTCATGATGTTGCAGTACAGGTTCTCCTATGTGCTGAGTCTTTGCTGACCTTGAAAGGCTAGGGCCAAAATGTTGGCTGGCCTTGTGGCTCTTCTATTTCTCCAACTCTGACTTGTAATCTTAGGTTGTTCACCATCCAGAAGAAAAGCTGATTAGTATCCTGCAGCATATGCCATTCACTTTGCCTTATCTGACTCAATTGATATTACTTGTTGTATGTTTCCTTTTGTATTTCTGCTTTTCGCTTGTTATACTAGGGAGACTATACGATATTTACATATGTGTGTCTGGTTTATTTCACTAATGAGTATATGTTCAAGGGGCATCCATTTCCGTATAAATGCTTCAAACTTATCATTCTTAATAGCTGAGTAATACTCCATTATATAGAAATACCACATCTTTTTCAACCATTCCTCATGTGATGGACATCTTGGTTGTTTCCAAGATTTTGCTATCACACATTGCGCTGCTATAAACATAGGTACACATATATCTCTATGATACAATGTATCCAGATCCTTTGGAAAAATTCCCAGTAGGGGGATAGCCAGCTTGAATGGGATTTCTAGTCCTACTCTTTTGAGGAATCTCCACACTGACCTCCACAATGGCGGTACCAGTCTACATTCCCACCAGCAGTGGAGAAGTGTTCCCTTTTCCCCACAACCTCTCCAACATTTGTTGTTGGTTGATTTCCTTATGACAGCCATTCTTTCTGGAGTGAGATGGTATCTCAGTGTTGTTTTTATTTGCATTTCATGAATGGCTAGCGATGTGGAGCATTTTTTCATATATTTATTCGCTTCTTTAATTTCGTCCTCTGAGAATTGTGTATTCATCTCAGATGCCCATTTCTGAATTGGGTCTTTAAATTTGAGGGCCCTGTTATATCTTAGTTCTGTATAAATTCTAGACAGTAGTCCTCTGTCTGATTGCTTATTAGTTAGGATTTTTTCAAAGTTTGTGGGTTGTCTTCTCACGCTGTTGACAATTTCTTTTGACATGCAGAAGCTCCTTAAGAAGAGTTGATCCCATTTGTTGATTCTTTCAAGAGCTTCCCATGCGAATATATGTTTGTTCATGAATTCTTTACCTACCGCTATGTCTTCAAGAGTTCCTCCTACTTTCTCTTCCAGGAGATTGAGTGTTTCTGTTTTAATGTTTAGATCTTTAAACCATTTTGACTTTACCTTAGTGCATGGTGATAGAGCTGGGTCAAGTTGTAGTTTTCAGCATGTAGAAAGCCATGTTTTCCAGCACCATTTGTTAAAGAGGCTATCTTTCTTCCAGTGAGCTTGTGTAGCCCCTTAGTCGAAGATAAGATGGCTGAGTGTTTTCGTAGATGCCTCTGCATCTTCTAATCTGTTCCACTGATCTTCAGGTCTATTTTGTTGCCAATACCATGTTGATTTTATCACAGTGGCTTTGTAGTATAATTTCAAATCAGGAATTGTGTTGTCTCCTACCTTGTCTTGATTGGCCAAGATTGCCTTTGCTATTCTAGGTCGTTTGTGGTTCCAAATAAATTTTAGGATTGATTTCTCTATATCTGGGAGGTATGTTGGTGGCAGTTTGATAGGGATTGCATTAAATCTGTACAGCAATTTTGGAAGTATGGCCATCTTCACGATGTTGGTTCTTCCTATCCAGGAGCATGGAATATCTTTCCATTTT